>OY482671.1:36934157-37156799 GCA_960531455.1 Urophora cardui
GCTTTAAAAAGATAACACTTAGGCACTCTGCACACGGAAGCGTACCGCTTTAAGACGCGTATTAGATACTAAAGACGAAAGTTGTACGCTTTGATGTCGCGCACGTATATTTCAATTGAGGGCTGCACACGAGTCGTCAGCTTCATGCATTCGTCAAAGTATGCTGGCTACATGTCGCTTGGCGTAAAGCAGTGCTGGTAGCTAGGCGTACTACGCTTAGAAAACAGGAAGAAGATGTTTGTTTACATTTTTCCACTTGGTGCAATTTACGAAAGCAGTAAAATTTGTGCAAAAAATCGGAAAAAATGAGTGTATAATGAAAGAAAATGGAAGATTCCGTAAAATTTTTCATCTTTTCTATTTAAAGCTTCGAAATTTAAAGCAAATACCATATTATTAATTTGTTTGTTTGTTTTGTGCAGCGAAGTTTCATGTCGCTTCGTGTGCAGATCTTGAGGCGCGGAGAAATCGACGCTACATGAAATGTCTCGTACGCGTCTATGACGATACGCCTCGTGTGCAGAGTGCCTTAGCCGGCAGAATTCCCTTTCTGGATTTATTCCTGGACCAATTCACAGTGCTTTTGTGTAGAACATAGAACACTGCACATTTAGCTTTCCCTTCGATTTCATTTCGTAAAATTTTAATTTTGTTATGCACTTGTGAATAAAGACAAACTGCTGATTTGCTGCAAATTTTGACAAAGTTCTGTTCGTTGAAATGCCAGTAAATTTGCATAAGTTTCTCTCTTTGGGAGAGCAAAACATATTTTTCTTTGATTGCAAATTGCTGCAATTTGCTGCCGCCGAACGGACCTATAAATTCTCGTGTGTCGCAGTGGATAGTAATGTAGCGGATGTGAGTTGGCTTTGCGAAACATGCCAGCGTTCCGAATCACCCACCGTTACACAACCCAGAGCTTCGTCATCACCGTCCACATCGAGCGCTGACCGACACGTGCAATTTGCGCCAACGTTTCCAGCCGTATCAGGCGGAGAAACATCGGAAACTTTAGGCTTGCCTCCTCAGATTAATCCACAATTAAGAACCTTCAATTCACCAATTTTTACATCAAAAATGTTGCCTCATGTTACGTTGCCACCCACCACCGCCGTAAGTATGTGTCAATTAGCGTCGACTTTTGCACCTTATGCAATGAGCAACCAAGCTCAACAAGTACCGGCTATAACGAAAGTGAATACAGGGCCATTTACGATGTACCCCGCTACGGTATCGGGCGGCTGGAGGAAGAAATGAAAGTTCAACAACGCTATCTGGAAGAAATTTTATCACAATATAACGATATGGCATACACTAATTCGTCAATGACGGCACAGAGCAATGGGCCTACCGCATTACAACTGGCCGCCAGACAAGCCATTCCCTACGTCCAACAGCGATCCTGAAGAGTGGCCATTATTCTATAGCACGTTTAAAAACAGTACTTTGTGTGCGGGCTATTTGGATGCCGAGAACCTTATTAGGCTGCAGGTGTTTCTTAAAGGGAAAGCACGGGACATGGTTAAGAATACACTTTTCCTACCGTCTATGGTACCAGACTATGAAAACGCTCGAAATGTGCTTCGGCAGACCAGAGCATATACTCGAAAGCGTAATGAACAAAGCTCGATGGACAAATTAGAAAATTTAATTGAATTCGCGCTATACGTAAAAAATATTTGCAAGACCATGGAAGGCTGTCAGATGCATGCATATCTGCACAACCCACTTCTCGTAAAAGAACTGGTCGACAAATTACACTACTCGACAAATTTTGATCAACTTTACCCACCAAAAATGAAATAATACTTTTCTAAAGCGAAATTTTATGCTGATTCCGAATATCATCTCCAGAATATTGCAAAAGATTGTAATATGCCGCCTAAAATTCCTTCACATCTTCAGAATTCCCTACAAACTTACCCAGCCAGCAAAATCATCTTAAACGAGCTCGTAAACTGATGTTTTCTCGAAGAAAACTCTAATAAAATATCGTTTACGAAATCCGTTTACGATTCGCCTACGAATACTGTTTCGCTTTAAAATGTTCAGTGCCTACGAGTGTCGTAAATATATCGAAAAAGCACTCGTATATGAATCTTTTTACGTCCGTTTTTTATCGTAAATGTAGAAATTTTACAAACATACATACTTACTTTACAATATTGAGTTTGAAATTTTTCGTTTAAATTTTTTTGTTTAAAATTTTTCGTTTTCTTTTTTTTTGACATGATAGAAAAAAGCTTCTTTTGTTATTGTTTTCTGATTCTTGAATAGCTCGTAAATCGCAATGTTCGTAAAATGTGCGGTACCTTGCTGGCTGGGTAGGTGCTGAAAGTGATAGAAGAGGGTGAGAGATTTCAGCAGGACTTAATAGTTTTTGAATGGCGATATCAAGGGTCTTGGTACGAGGATATGATGGGAGACTATTTTTTGGACAATCATACGTGTAACAAATACAGAAAATCACAAAAGTGTAGTCAAAAGTACTTACTCACATCGCCCATTATTTATCCTCTCTTTAATATGGCGAAATGCAGATATTTTTTTATTCAATTAATTTTTTTTCCTATTAAGAGATATTGTGCACTTCAAAACACGTAATAAATGGAATTAAATAATCTTGAGTATTACCTCTTAATAAAGTTTTATGAATAAACCCAATTTTGTTGTTGAAATTTTACTATTCCGGAAAAATTTTTTTTTTTCAAATTTTTTTTCATTATTTTTGCCATTGTAGCCAAACTACTTGACCAATTTTGAAGTGTGAAGGCAAAAAATGTTTGTTGGAGCTCCCTCTACCAGCAGTTCTTAGATGTCAAATCGCCACGATGTCTAATAAAACTTTTTGATGCACTTATGTGATGCAATGTCTTGCATATATGGCCCTTTCCACATTTTTACCAATATCTCAAAAACTGGGTCTGCCATAAAATGGAGATGATATTCGGAAACAGCGTAAAATTTCGCTTTAGAAAAATATTATTTTATTCTTGGTGATTTTTGGTGTCGAGTATGATATATTGAGCTGGGCTGTTCGAAAGATGCTAAAATCCCCGTCGTCAGACAATTCAGCGATTGGCCGAATCAGCAAGCACCGTCGTGAATTTAGCACCAACTAGAGGCAGCGGTACGGTTAATACACACCGGGCAGAAACATTAGCCCAAACCTCGCAAAAAGGCAAGCTATGTAAAGTCTGCGAAAATGGTGAACACAAAGCGGTGCAATGCGATGTTTTCCATGATACAAGAAAGAAGGTATTGTAAACGTCAAATTTTTCTCGCCATATTAACCATCTGACAATTATATGGATTATGACATTTCGTGCTGCCATATCAGTGCTAAAAATCCTCCATTTATGTTATTTTTTATTTCCATGGTAACCATGTCATCAATTACAACAAAACGTTTTTTTTCAACTTGAATATTGATATATATGTATAAATATGTACATTTACGTGATAAATGCTTTATAATATCAGATCACAAATATATAAAAAATAAGATTTATTCTTAAAATAAGTTGCGGCAAGTTTGGGGAATATAGTACATACTACAATCCCACTACACCTGAGAATTTCATTGAAAAATTTCAGTGGTTTAGAAATTATGAATATTGGCACGACTTATGTACTTGCAACCGAAAAAAAAAGTGCGGTCGATAGCATAATTATATGCAAAATTTATTAGTAAATACAATATTTAATTTAGATGAAAAGATACTAAAAAGATTTTTTTGCGAAGAATCTATTTCAGAATTAGGTAAAGGAAAATAAAATTAATAACGCAAATAAAAACTAACGAAAACTGCAACATAAAAATTTAAATTTACAGTCTTATATAACTGCTAAAAAATTTTGTTAGTAAATATATTTTTTAAATGTGGAAATATTCTTGTATAAAACATTGAAACCAAATATGTATATATATACATATGTATACGTACGCAATAAATAATACATACATATAAAGAAAATCAAGAACTCTTACCTTATTCATAAAAAATCGAACAGTTTTCAAATATTGTATAAAGGACATTCTGATAAGATTTTTCGACTTTAATTACTGCATAAATCTATTTTATTTTTTCATGAATAACTAATTTTTTTATTTTCTTTGAAAAGCTTTTTTCAATATATTTAAAATGTTAAAATATACTCATTACATCGGATGATTGTTTTTCATTTGTTTTGTTGATTATGTGAATATGTGAAAAACACCATTTCATTTAAAATACCCAATATTTTGTTCAAATATACCCCCAGCCAAATGGGAAATCGTTAAAGCCAAAAATTGGTATCGGCAATGTCTCAACGTACATAAGCGAAAATGTCTGTAAAGCCTTGGGGGCAAAACGGTTGCGTAATAAAACACCATCTGCTTTTGCACAATCCGAATTCATCCACTTATGTAAGTCAAAAAAATCCATCGAATGGACAAGTAAACACGCATACCAACGTTCCGGAGGAGGACCAATGACACATGCCAGGAGGTCGGCGGTCATTATGAAGTCCGTCTTCCATGGCGTGAACTGAACGAAAAGCTACCAGAAAGCTATCGTTACTTTTTGCAACGAGCTAATTGCCTGAGGACTTCTCCCGGTTAAGCAATTTATTTGACAGCTCGCCATACAATTTACGTCAAATTAACCACCGGTTAAATTAACCGGAGATGGTGAAAACGGCCCTAAATCGATTTAGTCGGGCTTTGATTTGCATGGGGATGTATGGGAGCATTCACACTACAACCACTTTATCGGCCGACTGAAACAGTTGGATTTGCAGCCCTCAGCCCACCCTTGTGCACTCAGCCATATTCAGCAAAATATTCATCCGTGAGACTGGGTTCATTTTGGTTAGTACGTCATCAACTATGTTATCGACGAGAAAGAAAATTTGCAAACATGTAAAAAATACCTTTATTGAACTATTATTCACACAAATAAATACGTGGCTCTTCATTTTTAAACGGTTTTATTTAGCTCACCCCGTTTGTTTTTTTATTTATTATTTATTCTTGGGTCAAATTTAGTAATTCAAATTTCACCCTCTTCCTGTCAACCGATTAATCTGAAATTTTGTACGCATGTATAACCCCGATGACAATGCAATATTATGAAAAAAAAAATTCCGATAGGTGGCGCGTGGGTCGCTATATTTACAAAAATCGCATTTATGGTCCGATTTGGCTGAAATTCGGAATATGTATTACTACCTTGAAAAGAAATATTTTCTTTAAAAAAAAATTCCGCTAAGTGGCGCGTGGGTCGCTATATTTACAAAAATCGCATTTATGGTCCGATTTGGCTGAAATTCGGAACATGTATTACTACCTTGAAAAGAAATATTTTCTTAAAAAAAAATTCCGCTAGGTGGCGCGTGGGTCGCTATATTTACAAAAATCGCATTTATGGTCCGATTTGGCTGAAATTCGGAACATGTATTACTACCTTGAAAGGAAATATTTTCCTAAAAAAAACTTCCGATAGGTGGCGCGTGGGTCGCTATATTTACAAAAATCGCATTTATGGTCCGATTTGGCTGAAATTCGGAACATGTATTACTACCCTGGTTTGAAGAAGGTCAAGCCTACGTGGCTCTTAGTAGAGTAAGAACTTTGCAGGGAATACGTATAGAGGCGTTGGACTGCAATAAACTAACGGGCAAGAAACCTTGCAATAATGAAGCACTAAATGAGTTAAACAGAATGCGAAATAAAAACTAAAAACTAGAAAATAAAAATAGGTAAAAAAAACTTTTTAAGTTAAACGGTTTTATGTTATACATACATTGCAATGTTTAAGATAAATGTACTAAAAACCAAAAAATAATAAAATAGATACAGTCGTGGGAATTATAAACATTTGCATAGACTAGACTAAAATAAAACCGTGGGGCACGTCAATTGTCTACAATCGTTGATTAAAATGTTTGTTTTGTAATGTTACACTATAATTAGGCAGTTGTTCAACCGACAACGATGGACGTGTGATAAGTAGGGCTAGAATGTGGAAAAAAGCTAGCAAGCTCGATTATAAGCGAGTTTTAGAGCCGTTTACTCAACCTCTGATTAACGCTAATCACGGTTAAAGTCCGGTTAAACATCATTATCGACTTCATCACACCACACATTTACCATGTGGTCGATAATGCAGTCCATAAGTTAAGTTTACTCAACCTCTGATTAACGCTAATCATGGTAAGAGCCTATACACACTTGCGACTCAATCGATTTGGTCGAATTGGACTGTTGTATTCACACTACTCCAACTATTTAGTCGAATCGGTGGCAGCTATTCACACTTGAGACTAAATAGTCGTGCGATTGACAATGACATAGTGTTGCCAATGTTCACATTTTACTCAGCAAATTTTACATTAGTGGTCTTCATATAAAGTGATGAAGTATTAAATTGTTAAAGTTTATCTGCATTCTTACATGAAAGCACTTTCTTGTCAGCTGTCAACTTGATTAATAAATAAAAAACAATAAAATAAACAAAAAGTGCATACATTGTTTGGCTTTGTTTCTTATTAAACTAGCAACTAGCTGTCAAGTAAATGAAAAGAGAAAAACGGAAGGAATTACGCTCGTAAAGGCGAAACGAACAGAAGTACAAGAAACGGAAAAATAGTAAAAATCAGCCATTAATAATTTTCATGAAATTTCATTTTCATTATTTCTATTTTAAAATGCGATTAATGACATTTGAAGAGAACAACAATATCAAGAAACATATGAAAACGGAAGTAAATATCCTTAGTTAGATAATTCTTGTCTATAACTACACCATTTCCAGATGGAATTTAGAAAGCGTCAACTGGATTTTAGAAAGGGGAAATTGGATCTTAGAAATGTCAATTGGATTTTAGAAAGGGGAAATTGGATTTTAGAAATGTCAATTGGATTTTAGAAAGGGGAAATTAGATTTTAGAAATGTCAATTGGATTTTAGAAAGGGGAAATTAGATTTTAGAATAGCCAAATGGATTTTAGAAAGGGAAAATTGGATTTTAGAAATGTCGATTTGATTTTAGAAAAGGGAAATTGGACTTTAGAAACCGTAAATTGGATTTTCGAAAATTGATATAATTATTAATTTATACTTTCATACGCAATAAAGAATTTCTATTCGAAAAATTCTGTGTAAAATTTATTTTAAACGCACATTCTGAAATCCAATTCACGCTTTCAAAAATCCAATTTTGTTTTCTAAAATCCTTTTAACGCTTTCTAAAATCCAATTGACATTTCTAAAATCCAATTTCCCCTTTCTAAAATCCAATTGACATTTCTAAAATCCAATTTCCCCTTTCTAAAATCCAGTTAACGCTTTCTAAAATCCATCTGGAAATGGTGTAGTTAATAAGAAGCGAACCTTTTGTTTTTAAACATTTTGAAAATATTAATTGAAATATTCAATCTCTACAATTTACCAAAAGTGAAATAAAAGTAGTGCTGTCAGCATGGCAACTCTTTCCACTACGAATATCACTGTTGTTGTTGTAGTCGTTCGACTAAATTGTCTCAAGTGTGAATACGTAGAAGGGCGCCTTGCTGATCAAGCAGTTGTACAACTGTTTCAGTTGGAATGAAATTGGGCTGCAAATCCAACTGTTTCAGTTGTACAACTAATTGAATGTAGTGTGAATGCTTCCATACATTCCCATGCAAATCAACATTCGACTAAATCGATTGAGTCGCAAGTGTGTATAGGCTCTAAACGTTCGGTTAAACATCATTATCGTCTCCATCAAACAATGTATTTATAATGTGGTCGATAATGCAGTCCATAAGTTAACCGGCCCTTTATCCTCCGGTTAGCATTAATCAGAGGTTGAGTAAACGGCCCTTAGGGTTTCATAGTGGTGAGCGAGTAGTACATTTATCATATGTTTTGTCGATTAAAGACAAACTACGAGCAGTGGAACGATTCCTCGTGTGAATGTCCAACGATAAACTAGTTGAAACATCTCTTTTATTAACATGGAGTGTATAACTATTGGAATTTCCATGAGCAAGAAAATAGTAAGTAATTTCCTCAGCGTCTGCGGGCGAACTGCCTAACGACGAATTAAACGATTCTTCTATCGCACATTAAGGGCCGTTTACTCAACCTCTGATTAACGCTAACCGGAGGACAAAGGTCCGGCTAAGCATTGCACTGCATTATCGACCACATGTTAAATGCATGGTTTGATGAAGTCGATAATGATGTTTAACCGCACTTTAACCATGGTTAGTGTTAATCAGAGGTTGAGTAAACGGCCCTAAGTCGATAATTTGTAGACAATTGACGTGCCCCCGGTTTTATTTTAGTCTAGTCTATGCAAATGTTTATAATTCCCACGACTGTATTTATTTTATTATTTTTTGGTTTTTAGTACATTTATCTTAAACATTGCAATATATGTATAACATAAAACCGTTTAACTTAAAAAGTTTTTTTTACCTATTTTTATTACAAGCTTTTATTTAAATTCACTTTTTGTATGTATGGGTGTATGTCGTGGAATTTTGCAACGAATATTTAAGATACTTCTAGTAGAGCTAGGTACTTGAAATTTGGAACATGGTTCAGGACCCGAAGACAATGCAACGTGAAATAAAAAAATCCGATAGATGGCGCTGGTGTCGAGATATTTGTAAAATTCGTATTTACCGACCGAATTTGTTCATATTCGGTATGTATATTGTCTATAAGAAAGTAAATACATCCGTGGAAAAAAATCCCCGCTAGGTGGCGCTGGTGTCAAGATATTTGTAAAATTCGTATTTACCGACCGTATTTGTTCATATTCGGTATATATATTATATATAATAATACAATGGCGCTATTATAACTCTGACGAGTTTTATGGCCGAGCTTCTCTCCCAATTCGAGGTGTGCTCCTTTTTGTTTTTCCTACTAATTGGGTGGACCTACAGTTTTATGCCGGCTCCGAACCGCGAATGCATTTTTTGTGAGAAGTTTTTTCGTGGCAGAAATACACTCGGAGGGTATGCCGCACTGCCGAGAGTTGACCGCTGCTCTTAAAAAACCCAATAATTGGATTTTTACTAATTAGAAAAATTGTTTTGGCCTTTGGCTCGGACCGTGGTTTGAACCCGAGACCTCTGGCATAGCAGGCGAGCACTCTACCCACTGCACCACAGCGGCCGGTATATATATTGCCTATGAGAAAGTAAATACATCCGAGGAAAAAAATCACCGCTAGGTGGCGCTGGTGTCAAGATATTTGTAAAATTCGTATTTACCGACCGAATTTGTTCATATTCGGTATATATATTGCCTATGAGAAAGTAAATACATCTGTGAAAAAATCGCCGCTAGGCGGCGCTAATGTCAAGATATTTAGAAAATTAGTATTTATGAACCAATTTTGTTCCTATTTTGAACACGTATTACCTAAAAAAAATAGAGAAAATCCGTAATAAAATTATGCCGATAAATGACGGAGGTGTCGACATATTGAAGCAAATTTTATGAATAACGGAACAGTAGCAGAAAAAACTATAAACACGGTAAAATGCTGACAATCTTGAAACATTGGGAGCGTTAGCAATAAACATATCTGCGAAAGTAAAAAAACTAACAAGAGAGATTCTGAAACACTGATACAAAGCCAACATACATATGTAGGTAATACTATGTTCATGCTGGATTTGAAACGCAACATTTTGCATTTTCGAAAATGGCTTTTCGAAAAGTGTTCATGCTGCCGCGTTTTGTAAATGCGCATTTGAGAAGTTCGAAACAAACGGAGCTAATATCCCAGATTACGCAATCAGGTTTTGATGTTTATTTTTTTGTTTTGTCTAATTAAAAAAATAGAACAAGAATTTGCAAAATATGTAATAATATAATACACTAATTTTGCAAACCAAAAGCCCATATGACACTACGTTTTTTTTCTGGTATTCTACCAGGTTTTTTGTGTGAAGGAGATGGTCAAATACAGTTTTGCGTTGGTGTAAGCGAGCAAGATATATTGAAAAAAACAAACAAAATACCATCTAGGCGATTAAAAACCAACGAGCCAGCTTGTATTTCGGTAGGTTTTTTGGCATTCGGTCATTTTTTCTGACAATTTTTCCAATTTGGCAACCATAAAAAAATTATATTTAAAATAAAAAAATATATGGAAATACAAATTTTAAATTTGCCTCTTGTAAGCTTCTGCTTTGGCCGTAAGGGTAAAGAAGAAGTCCGCAAGAAAAATTATATTGCGTACTGGCTTCCCTTTATAACACGGAATACAAAGCTATCCTGCCCTTGGGGTTTCATAACTTTTTTATTTCAGTAATTTAAATCAAATTTCCAAAAAAAAAATAATTTTTGAAATAAATATTATTTTCATTTAGTTTGAAGTTTAATGTCAATCAAGTTATTTTTGAGGGAGTATTTGTCTCTTTTCAACCTATAGAAGAATTGTTTTTGTATTTTGACTTTCGGTGGGTTTTCAAAACCAAAAAAACCAGGGAAAAAATGTAGTGTCATATAGGCAAAACGTACCAACCGCTTTGGTATTAATTTTGATCTCTGTTTTGTTTACTTTCGTTCATTACATGTAGAGTGACGTCATCATGGAGCTCGTGTACCCATGATCATGCTACTCTATATGCGTAATCTTGTAGGTATTTCGTTCTTGTATTGCCAGAGTGTTGCCACTATTTTCCATTCGAATGGCAAATTTTTTCGAAGATTTCCGGGTTGCTTTCTGCGTTAGCATTAAAAACGCAAAAAAATAGTTGCTTTAAGTTGCATTTTGGTGGTGGCATTTGTATGGAGAAATGTAACATTTAATGTTGCGTTTTGGACTAAACGTAAAAATGCCTCCGAAACGCAAAACGCAGGCTCACCATGAACATGCTATAAGATTGCACGAAGTAATCTATTCACAAAAGAGTATAGTAAAACCACTTGAAAGACTCCACAGTAATTGGATAATAAAAAATCTGGCTGAGAAGAAACCATCAAAATGTGCACTTCATATTAAAAACTGTTGGACTATATTGATAGTGGGAGTATTGAAAAATATTAGATGTAATATGCATTGTAAAACTAAAATGGCAAAAATAAAACAAAGTAAAAAAAAATTTTTTTTAAAAAGCTTTTATTTAATATTAATATAAAAATTTACTAAAAAGGAAAAAAATAAATTTTTAATATTTTTGAACAAGATTTATATTAGTTCATTTGGATCTTAATTTCAATCATAGCATACATTTAACGTATTTCTTCAAAGCATTTCTGTATATTGTTTAAGTAAATGCGAATATGACACAAAGAAATAATTTTACATATAATTTGCCCGCTCTGGTGCAATAATTTTTCTTGTCATAGTTGCCTTCTTTGGTCGACAATCGAATAAAATTTTAACATATCGGACTCGGAATGGACTCGGCCATCACTAACAAATACACTATCATCTTTGTACACTATGATCACTGATTTCTTGAGTTTTTATTGAAATACTATTCAAGAGCCGTTGTTTATACATTTAAAATGGCTATGATTCAGGAAAGAAATATTGATTTTGGTTTAAGTAAATGCGGAGAGATCACAACTTCGTTGTTAGTTGGGAAGAAGGTTTTCTTCCTGAATTGTGATATGTGTGAATATAAGATTCAGGAACTAAACGACTTCATACGGCATATATGCCAGAATCACGTTCAGGAATTGGCCCCAATCAAGGCGGGAAATACTACAAATATTGAAGGGTACAACGAATACTGCGACGAAGAAATGTGTGGCGAATGGGAAAATTCTGAATTTCAAGTATGCATCTTGGTGATCTCTAGCAGAGCTGTGAAGTAATAAATAATACTTGGTGTTTGTACTTGGGAACAAGTGCAGAATACCGACAGATAAAAAGTTTTCATTTTGTGATTGCTTATTACACCCACACGTACACGCAAATTCGATTTATTTTTTTACCATTTGATAATACATTCTATTTACTATTTCACGCCCAAAATGTGCTAATATGTTGCAAATAAATATAATATTTTAGTAAAAACCAAAGAACAAGTAAACAAACTGCCAATTTCATCACTATTGCCGAGTTCCCGTGGCAGTGATCCAGATCGGGATAAAGCAGGGTATCCACTAAAGGCCTGCAATTGTTGAACTATTTACATATATGTAATACTATTATATATAGTATTATATATATGACTATTTAACATGCCACATTTGCCACATCATGCAAATGTCTTGCCTTGCCATGTTGCTCATACATGTTTAACAACGACATACAAAGACACTATCGAATAAATTCAAATCAAACCTATACATTTTTTTTATAATTGTTTGGCATGCATGAACATATAAAAACAATTTTTCAATACATGCGACAAGTGCGACACATGCGACACTTGCGACACTTGCGACATATTGTGGCAGCATTATTATTTATATTACAATTCCGTAAAAATTAGCATTGTGAGCGAAATTAAATCAAATTTTGCAAGTGGAAGATGCGCTGAATATGAATCTGGTCTCAACAAAGAAGAATTATAATAATTATGTACCTATGTATGTATAGATACCACTAGACTAGACATGAAAAATCTTTAAAAGTCCGTCACTAAATATGAAGCTAATGTTAAGGAGGTCTCCGGACAACATTTTTTTTTTTTTTGATCCCGCAAAAAACCACCGAATTTGTGTTTTTTTGTAACTTTTTAAAATTGATATATCATTATTTTGGTCCTATGAAGCTCTATATTTCCTTCTAATGTTCTTTTGAATTCTGAAGTCGTTTTCACATACATAGCTGGGTCTGCTATCTAAGTTGTACGTCCACAAATTATCCTTTTTTAGAGGTCAATTAACAAAGTTACAATAAAAAATCTTTTTCGGTGGTGTTTCGCGGGATCAAAAAGATGAAAAAAAAACAATATTGTTCCTTAAACATAATCTAGTACATATCTGTGTTCACATCGAACAGTAGCTTATGCCAAAAGGCAAATTTTCAAAATACTCGTAAATTTGTGTAATTTTCCAGCAGTTCCCCGCACAGGATTATTAAGTAAAATCATTGAGACTGAATCCGGTTGAAAGCCCGAGAAGGAGTTTAACAAACCCTGCAGAATGTACTCTCTGAGATGCATTATTTCAACTTTTTGGAAGCTAACTAATTTTTTCCTTAAGTACACTTAAGCTACTGTTCCATATGAACACAGGTATGTACATACATATGTAGTTTAAGATCATTATAATAGCTTAGGTTAACACATAAGGAAATACTTATTCGGTACTGGCGCGATATAAATCTAACGAGTTTTATGCCCGCATTTACCAAGGCAGATGAATTTGATAGGATAAGCTTTTTTGGAGGGTTGCGGGACACTTTTGAAGAGTGAACGCTATTATGAAAACTTTTTGTTGTTATCTGGACCCAGGATCGTACCTGGACCTCTTGCATGAGGAGCAAACACGCTAGCCACTATGCCATAACAATACCAAGAAAACAACTACCTACCTTGTTTTTATTAGACATATGTATGTATAAAGAACCTGTAGAATAAATTGAAATGAAATCGATGCATTGATACCACAATGGAATCTGTAAATTCTGACGATGATCCTTTTAACGATTTCGTACAAGCTGTATTTGCACCCGAATATGGTGAACAAGTGTAAAATGAAATCTTTAGATATGAAAGCCAGACAATTTTATACCACAAAGTATTTAAGCCATTGGAATGGTGGAAAGCCCATAAAAGTGAATTCCCTTTGCTTTTCAAGTTAAGCTGTTTTGTATTAGCTAGCTCCGCTGCATCAGAGAGGCTATTTTCAAATGCTCGACATTTGTTATCCGAAAAAAGGTCATTGCTCGGAAAAAGCCCAGTCAGTGTAAATCAAATTATTTTTTTGCATAGTAACATAGATTTAAATGCATTGGATAACATAAACTCAAATGATGAGTAAAGCAGAAATGTAAGGGACATTATTTTTTAATCCTTACACTTATGAAATATGCATATTTTTTTTATAATCCCCTAATTTTTTATTTTTTTCTCTGCTTCAAATTTAACTATACAACAGCATTTTTGGGGCGCGATTATTTCCCTGTAATTTTTGATTTGAAAGACGTTTGAACTGTAATTTTCTGTTTGCCAAAATCAGTAAGTTTTAGAAGAGAATGTCCCATAATATATTTAAATTTTAAAACTAAACATTCTCTTATTGCTAAAAAAAAATTGTTATATTATTTCGTTGTTATTACATCAATTACATACATACAACATATTTTCTTATGAAAAACAAAATAGTTTTATTTATAACTACAGATAACTAATCCCACATGAAAAAGCTTAAGCTACCTTATCCTTATCCCTATCCCATTTCGTTTTTATATACATAGTACATACATAAGTAGTAGATAAATATTTTCTTAATAAAAAAAATTATCTACATACGAATATATAAACGTACATACGCACATACCTATATTTTCATACAACAGCATGAAAACATACTGCAGAGGCATGTTATAGAAAACAAAATCGAACGACAGTATAGGTAACAACAATGACATGTTACAACAGTATGTTTGAGTTCGAACAACATGGCAAGACAGTATGTTTGAGTTGGCATAGCATGGCAAGACAGTATGTTTGTGATGACATAGTATGACAATGTATGAAATTTTTGAAAAGGACAATTTTACAGAAAATGTTGAACTTTGCAGTACTTTAGTATCCACATCACAAGAAATGCTAAAACTCCATATAAAAAAACCCTTAAGAAATGGTCAAGAAATTTTCTTGTGTCAAACTTTTTTTAAGCCGGGTATCCACATCACAAGAAATTCTAAAACTCCATATAAAAAAACGCTTAAGAAATGGTCAAAAAATTTTCTTGTGTCAAATTTTCTTTAGGCAGTACTTATCCACTTCACAAGAAAATCTATTACAATTTTTGACGAAAAATGAGGTTGGCAACGCTGGTTTTGCCAAGAAATATATACGATTGTATATATTTCTTGAAGAAAAAATCAAACGTCAAAATTACTTAAGAAATAAATGCAATTTTTTTTGAGCAATTTCTTATGTGGATACCCAGCTTAAGAAGTTTGCATGCAAATGCAACAAGAATTTTGTGATCCTGGTGTTTATCTGTTTCAATTTCGGATCCGTATAAATTGTAATAGATTTTTTTTGATCCATATAATACCAGGATCACCAAATTGTTGTTGCATTTGCTTGCAAAATTTGTATCCGGATCTGGATCACTGCCACGGGAACTCGCCTTATGGTGCGTAGCGTTGCCAACTAACTTTGTGACAGTTCAATGATCGCTCGAAAGAAATGAAAGAATCTCAATTGTTTGCTTTGGTTTTATTAAAAAAAAATAGTATTTATTTGGGTAATTATCTTGTTTGCGGTTCAACGGCTAAAACTCGTCAATTTTTAACAAGCGAAATATTAATGGACGCGTTTTGATATAAGGAACACGAATCATTTATTTCAATAAATAGTTATTAACAAAAAACATTATCATTTTTTGCTTGCTCATTACACACACATGAACACACAAATTCAGCTTATTTCTTTACCACGGGATAATACATTCTTCATATTTACTACATCACACCCAAAATTATTTAATATGTTGCAAATAAATATAATATTTTAGTAAAAACCAAAGTACAAGTAAACTGCGCCAATTTCATCACTATGGTGCGTAGCGTTGCCAACTAACTTTGTTACAGTTCAATTATCGCTCGAAAAAAGTGAAAGAATCTCAATTGTTTACTTTGGTTTTATTAAAAAATAGTATTTATTTGCAACATATTAAATAATTTTGGGTGTGATGTAGTAAATATGAAGAATGTATTATCCCGTGGTAAAGAAATAAGCTGAATTTGTGTGTTCATGTGTGTGTAATGAGCAAGCAAAAAATGATAATGTTTTTTGTTAATAACTTCTTATTGAAATAAAAAAGTTAAGCTCCGCCTTCTTATTCGTGTTCCTGAGATCGAAATGCGTCGATTGATACCCCTCTTTTCAAAGAAGGAACTATTTTAGTCGTTGCACCGTAAACTAGATAATTACGATGTATTGTGGAACGATTTTCCGTCATCCCTTGTCAAGTTTGGTTTGGAGACAAACCGGTTTCGGCTAATATGCGCCATCTTCAGTGTCTTCTTTCGTTCTGAGTTATTTTGTGTAAGTTCGATAGTATTTATAGTAACTAACTTCCGTCGTTTTGTTCAGGTACTTCGTGTTCATGTGATGTGTTCGTGCATTCGTGCGTGTGTGTGTGTGTGAGTCTGTGTTGTGTGTTTAGGTATGCAAATCTATTTTTTGTCATATTTTCATTATTGTACCCTCATTAACCAAGTAGGTAAAAGTCCGTTATTGTCCGTTTGTGTGTTGTTTTGTTTATGTCGGTTTTAGGTCTTTTGTCCTCTTTCGGGTATAGTAGCTTAAGCGGTTCAAATAATGTATCCGATGCTGTGTTTATTTGTTCATTTATTATTTTACCTACGAATGTTTTTTGTTTGTATATCTCCATATTTTCTAATATGTTAAGTCGTCTTCCTTTATGCTGTATGTGGAGAATTTTAGCTGTTTTTCCTATTTTCATGGGTGTACACTTGTTTTCTGCCATGTGGTTGGCGAAATTTGATTCCACTGTCGTTGATGATTTTCTTATTTTCTTATTGTAATCCCTTATGTGTTCTCGATATCTCGTCTTGATTTGGCGTCCTGTTTGTCCTATATAACTGTTTTGGCATTCGCAAGTCAATTTGTATACGCCTTGTTTGTCAAAGAGGTCTTCCTTGTTAATGTTGTTTCGTAGAAGTTTTCCCATATTGTTCCTCGTTTTAAATGCTGCATTAATGTTATATTTTTGGAAAACTTTAGCCAACTTGTAAGATGTTGCTCCGGTATATGATAGGACTGCCCATTTCTTCTCTTCTTTTTCTTTGGTTTCTGACTTTCTTGAATTTATGTTTTTTTGTATTTTCTTCACTAAACTTTTTTGATATCCGTTGTTCTCTGCGATTGTGTATATTGTGCTCAGTTCCTTGTTGTAAGCTTCTTTTCCTAACGGGGTTCGTTCAAGTCGTGTTAATAAATGTCTGAAAGCGGCGTTCTTGTGCTGTTGAGGATGGTTAGATTTATTGTGTATTATTGTATCTGTTGCTGTGGGTTTTCTGTATATTTCGTAAGTAAATTTGTTAGTCTCTTTGTTTATTTTAATTGTTAGGTCCAGGTAGTTGATTTTTCCATTTTTCTCTGTATCCATAGTGAATTTTATATTTTTGTGTTGGCTGTTGAGGTGCTCCAAAATTTGTTCTTCTTTATTTTCCGATATTAGGCAGATGATGTCATCTACATACCTGGCATAAAAATTTACTCCCAAATTTGCCGTCAGTTCTTCCATATAAATTTCTTCCAAATGTTGCATAAATACTTCCATAAGGATAGCTGATGTGGGGCTACCCATGCCTAGTCCGTGAGTTTGTCTGTATATTTTATTGTCAAATTTAAAATAATTCTGGTCCAGGGTTACTCTCAGCGTATTTACTATCTCTGTAGCAATGTCTTTGTTCGTTTTCTCTGTCAGTATTTTAGTTAAAGTTTTTAGTGTTTCTGTCGTTGGTATCGAAGGGTATAGATCCTTCACGTCAAATGATACCAGTTTTGAGTCCTTGGGTACGTTCAGGTTGTTCAGTTTGTTGACTAGTTCCGTCGTGTTTTTGATTGTGTATTTATTGGATAGGTCTAGTTTCTCGGTTAGTAGCTTGTTTAGATGTTTTGATAGTCTATATCCTGGTGCCGACTTATGGTTTACTATTGGTCGCATAGGTGTTCCTGCTTTGTGGATTTTAGGTAGTGCGATCAGTGACGGGGCCGATGGATTCATTGCTGTGAGAGTGTAGGTCATCTTGTTGTCCTACACTCTCACAGCAATGAATCCATCGGCCCCGTCACTGATCGCACTACCTAAAATCCACAAAGCAGGAACACCTATGCGACCAATAGTAAACCATAAGTCGGCACCAGGATATAGACTATCAAAACATCTAAACAAGCTACTAACCGAGAAACTAGACCTATCCAATAAATACACAATCAAAAACACGACGGAACTAGTCAACAAACTGAACAACCTGAACGTACCCAAGGACTCAAAACTGGTATCATTTGACGTGAAGGATCTATACCCTTCGATACCAACGACAGAAACACTAAAAACTTTAACTAAAATACTGACAGAGAAAACGAACAAAGACATTGCTACAGAGATAGTAAATACGCTGAGAGTAACCCTGGACCAGAATTATTTTAAATTTGACAATAAAATATACAGACAAACTCACGGACTAGGCATGGGTAGCCCCACATCAGCTATCCTTATGGAAGTATTTATGCAACATTTGGAAGAAATTTATATGGAAGAACTGACGGCAAATTTGGGAGTAAATTTTTATGCCAGGTATGTAGATGACATCATCTGCCTAATATCGGAAAATAAAGAAGAACAAATTTTGGAGCACCTCAACAGCCAACACAAAAATATAAAATTCACTATGGATACAGAGAAAAATGGAAAAATCAACTACCTGGACCTAACAATTAAAATAAACAAAGAGACTAACAAATTTACTTACGAAATATACAGAAAACCCACAGCAACAGATACAATAATACACAATAAATCTAACCATCCTCAACAGCACAAGAACGCCGCTTTCAGACATTTATTAACACGACTTGAACGAACCCCGTTAGGAAAAGAAGCTTACAACAAGGAACTGAGCACAATATACACAATCGCAGAGAACAACGGATATCAAAAAAGTTTAGTGAAGAAAATACAAAAAAACATAAATTCAAGAAAGTCAGAAACCAAAGAAAAAGAAGAGAAGAAATGGGCAGTCCTATCATATACCGGAGCAACATCTTACAAGTTGGCTAAAGTTTTCCAAAAATATAACATTAATGCAGCATTTAAAACGAGGAACAATATGGGAAAACTTCTACGAAACAACATTAACAAGGAAGACCTCTTTGACAAACAAGGCGTATACAAATTGACTTGCGAATGCCAAAACAGTTATATAGGACAAACAGGACGCCAAATCAAGACGAGATATCGAGAACACATAAGGGATTACAATAAGAAAATAAGAAAATCATCAACGACAGTGGAATCAAATTTCGCCAACCACATGGCAGAAAACAAGTGTACACCCATGAAAATAGGAAAAACAGCTAAAATTCTCCACATACAGCATAAAGGAAGACGACTTAACATATTAGAAAATATGGAGATATACAAACAAAAAACATTCGTAGGTAAAATAATAAATGAACAAATAAACACAGCATCGGATACATTATTTGAACCGCTTAAGCTACTATACCCGAAAGAGGACAAAAGACCTAAAACCGACATAAACAAAACAACACACAAACGGACAATAACGGACTTTTACCTACTTGGTTAATGAGGGTACAATAATGAAAATATGACAAAAAATAGATTTGCATACCTAAACACACAACACAGACTCACACACACACACACGCACGAATGCACGAACACATCACATGAACACGAAGTACCTGAACAAAACGACGGAAGTTAGTTACTATAAATACTATCGAACTTACACAAAATAACTCAGAACGAAAGAAGACACTGAAGATGGCGCATATTAGCCGAAACCGGTTTGTCTCCAAACCAAACTTGACAAGGGATGACGGAAAATCGTTCCACAATACATCATATTCCTACCCTGTCGGAAAAACAAGCAACCAAAAAGTTACTAGATAATTACCTTTATTTGCCACATATTAAATCGTCGCTCCGGAAGAAGAAAGACGCATGTCAGTAATTTGTCGACGAAAAAAGGCGCATTAAAAATATGTCTGGGAAGAAAGAACTCCTGTGAAGTTGGCACATCCAAATGCGATTTTTTTTGTAAAAAATATGTAAATCGTTTGCTCATCGTTTGCTCACGTTTGCTCAGAAAATAGTTTCGTTTGCTCAGGTTTTCTTCAAAAGTTATTGCAAAAAAAATTTTTTGCACTATTTTTTGCACAGCCAAATGCGCATTTTCTCGAAGGAATACGTAGATACGTACGATTTTTCTGGCTAAATCGTTTGCTCATCGTTAGCTTAAGATAATACAGGAAAAAATTTGTTATTCCCATTTTTATATAAAAAGTTATTCAAAAAACAATTTTTTTCGGGATCAGCACTTCTCCCCAAAAAAGCCAAAAAAAAAAAAAAATAATTTTTTTGGCTAAATCGTTTGCTCATCATTAATTAAGAATAAATGAAGACGAATTTTTGTTTTCCGAGGAGCATCCCGAAAAATAATAATCACAAAACATGATTTTTTTTTGTACAATAAATAAGTCCTGGTATTTTGCATGAATTTTTTAAATCTAGCTTTTTTTGCTCCTTACTACGCCTGAATTAACTATTAGCAAGCCATTTGGCAAAAAAAAGTTTTATTTTATTTTATTTTTTTTCTGCAATAATTTTGTATGTAAATATTAGAAAAGGAAATTGTACATCGAAATATCTTGAGCAAACGGTAAGTAAAATTAATTTTTTTTCGTGTCTCGTTTAGGTGCGCTGAGCCTTTTTTTGCAATAACCTTTTATGTAAAACTGTGAATAAGAAAGTTCTTCCTGAAATATCTGGTACAATGAGCAAACGATTTAGCCAACAATTTTTACGTAATTACGTATTCTTTCTTAGTGATTCTAAACTAATGATGAGCAAACGATTTGGCCGAAAAAAAATTAATTTTTGTTAAATTTGTTTTCGGGATGCTGATCACAGCGTGAATTTCATTTTGCTATAACTCTGAAAAAAAGCATTGAAAAATTAAATTTCTTACTGAATGATTGTGAACTAATGATGAGCAAACGATTCAGCCAAAAAAAAATATTTTTTTTGCAGATTTTTCATTTGGTGGCTCTAATCCCGAAATTTTTATTTTTTCAATAACCTTTAGATTAATGATAGCACAAGGAAATTTCCTCCTAAGCGAATCTAAACTAACGATGAGCAAACGATTTAGCAAAAAAAATATTTTTTTTTTGATTTGAAATCCCGAAATTTTTTTTCGCAATAATTTTGTATTCAAAATTTTAAAAATTAAATTTCTTTCTGAAATATCCTTAGCTAACGATGAGCAAACGATTTAGCCAAAAAAGTCATACGTAGTTATGTATTTCTACGCAAAAATTCATATTTTACAGAGCCAACGTGCCACCGTAAATTTCATTTTGCAATAACTTAAAAAAACGCATCGGAAAGGAAAATTCCGCTTTATTTATTCTCAACTAATGATGAGCAAACGATTTAGCCAAAAAAATATTTTTGTTTTCGATTTTTCGTTTAATAGTACCAATCCCGAGATTTTTTTTCTTTTTGAGTAAAGATAGCAATAGGAAATTTCTTCCTAAGCGATTCTAAACTAACAATGAGCAAACGATATAGCCAAAAAAATCATGTTTTGTGATTATTTTTTTCGGGATGCTCATCCCGAAATTTTTTTTTCGCAATAACTTTTTGTGTAAAAACGGGAGAACAGAATTTCTTCTTGAATAATCTTAAGCTAAAGATGAGCAAACGATTTAGCTAAAAAGATGACAAAAATCCTACGTACCTACTTATTATTTCAAGAAAACTCCTATTGAGCAATACCGAAAAATTTCATTTTCCCATAACTTTAAAAATAAGAATCGGAAAACGAAAATTCGTTTTGATTTATTCTTAATTAATGATGAGCAAACGATTTAGCTAAAAAAAATTTTTTTTTTTTCGGTTTTTTAGGGAGAAGTGCTGATCCCGAAAAAAATTGTTTTTTGAATAACTTTTTATATAAAAATGGCAATAACAAATTTTTTCCTGTATTATCTTAAGCTAACGATGAGCAAACGATTTAGCCAAAAAAATCGTATGTATCTACGTATTCCTTCGAGAAAATGCGCATTTGGCTGTGCAAAAAAAAAGTGGAAAAAATTTTTTTTGCAATAACTTTTGAAGAAAACCTGAGCAAACGAAACTATTTTCTGAGCAAACCTGAGCAAACGATGAGCAAACGATTTACATATTTTTTACAAAAAAAATCGCATTTGGATGTGCCAACTTCACAGGGCTGAAGAAAGACGCTTTACAGAACATGTCGACGAAGATAGACGCATTAAAAAATATTTCGACGAACAGAGACGCATTATAAAATATTTCGACGAAGAAAGACGCATTAGCATTATTATCTGCGAAGAAAGACGCATTAGCATTAATATTGACAAAGAAAAATAAAAAATCGAATACGTCTTTATTTCCTAAAAAATATTTAAATGCGTCCTTTATAGTAAAAAAAATACGACGAAAAAAGGCGCATTAAAAATATGTCTGGGAAGAAAGAACTCCTGTGAAGTTGGCACATCCAAATGCGATTTTTTTTGTAAAAAATATGTAAATCGTTTGCTCATCGTTTGCTCACGTTTGCTCAGAAAATAGTTTCCTTTGCTCAGGTTTTCTTCAAAAGTTATTGCAAAAAAAATTTTTTGCACTATTTTTTGCACAGCCAAATGCGCATTTTCTCGAAGGAATACGTAGATACGTACGATTTTTCTGGCTAAATCGTTTGCTCATCGTTAGCTTAAGATAATACAGGAAAAAATTTGTTATTCCCATTTTTATATAAAAAGTTATTCAAAAAACAATTTTTTTCGGGATCAGCACTTCTCCCCAAAAAAGCCAAAAAAAAAAAAAAATAATTTTTTTGGCTAAATCGTTTGCTCATCATTAATTAAGAATAAATGAAGAC
Source organism: Urophora cardui (assembly GCA_960531455.1). Lineage (NCBI taxonomy): Eukaryota > Metazoa > Arthropoda > Insecta > Diptera > Tephritidae > Urophora > Urophora cardui. The sequence goes on from OY482671.1 coordinate 36,956,984, forward strand.
GAATTTTTGTTTTCCGAGGAGCATCCCGAAAAATAATAATCACAAAACATGATTTTTTTTTGTACAATAAATAAGTCCTGGTATTTTGCATGAATTTTTTAAATCTAGCTTTTTTTGCTCCTTACTACGCCTGAATTAACTATTAGCAAGCCATTTGGCAAAAAAAAGTTTTATTTTATTTTATTTTTTTTCTGCAATAATTTTGTATGTAAATATTAGAAAAGGAAATTGTACATCGAAATATCTTGAGCAAACGGTAAGTAAAATTAATTTTTTTTCGTGTCTCGTTTAGGTGCGCTGAGCCTTTTTTTGCAATAACCTTTTATGTAAAACTGTGAATAAGAAAGTTCTTCCTGAAATATCTGGTACAATGAGCAAACGATTTAGCCAACAATTTTTACGTAATTACGTATTCTTTCTTAGTGATTCTAAACTAATGATGAGCAAACGATTTGGCCGAAAAAAAATTAATTTTTGTTAAATTTGTTTTCGGGATGCTGATCACAGCGTGAATTTCATTTTGCTATAACTCTGAAAAAAAGCATTGAAAAATTAAATTTCTTACTGAATGATTGTGAACTAATGATGAGCAAACGATTCAGTCAAAAAAAAATATTTTTTTTGCAGATTTTTCATTTGGTGGCTCTAATCCCGAAATTTTTATTTTTTCAATAACCTTTAGATTAATGATAGCACAAGGAAATTTCCTCCTAAGCGAATCTAAACTAACGATGAGCAAACGATTTAGCAAAAAAAATATTTTTTTTTTGATTTGAAATCCCGAAATTTTTTTTCGCAATAATTTTGTATTCAAAATTTTAAAAATTAAATTTCTTTCTGAAATATCCTTAGCTAACGATGAGCAAACGATTTAGCCAAAAAAGTCATACGTAGTTATGTATTTCTACGCAAAAATTCATATTTTACAGAGCCAACGTGCCACCGTAAATTTCATTTTGCAATAACTTAAAAAAACGCATCGGAAAGGAAAATTCCGCTTTATTTATTCTCAACTAATGATGAGCAAACGATTTAGCCAAAAAAATATTTTTGTTTTCGATTTTTCGTTTAATAGTACCAATCCCGAGATTTTTTTTCTTTTTGAGTAAAGATAGCAATAGGAAATTTCTTCCTAAGCGATTCTAAACTAACAATGAGCAAACGATATAGCCAAAAAAATCATGTTTTGTGATTATTTTTTTCGGGATGCTCATCCCGAAATTTTTTTTTCGCAATAACTTTTTGTGTAAAAACGGGAGAACAGAATTTCTTCTTGAATAATCTTAAGCTAAAGATGAGCAAACGATTTAGCTAAAAAGATGACAAAAATCCTACGTACCTACTTATTATTTCAAGAAAACTCCTATTGAGCAATACCGAAAAATTTCATTTTCCCATAACTTTAAAAATAAGAATCGGAAAACGAAAATTCGTTTTGATTTATTCTTAATTAATGATGAGCAAACGATTTAGCTAAAAAAATTTTTTTTTTTTTCGGTTTTTTAGGGAGAAGTGCTGATCCCGAAAAAAATTGTTTTTTGAATAACTTTTTATATAAAAATGGCAATAACAAATTTTTTCCTGTATTATCTTAAGCTAACGATGAGCAAACGATTTAGCCAAAAAAATCGTATGTATCTACGTATTCCTTCGAGAAAATGCGCATTTGGCTGTGCAAAAAAAAAGTGGAAAAAATTTTTTTTGCAATAACTTTTGAAGAAAACCTGAGCAAACGAAACTATTTTCTGAGCAAACCTGAGCAAACGATGAGCAAACGATTTACATATTTTTTACAAAAAAAATCGCATTTGGATGTGCCAACTTCACAGGGCTGAAGAAAGACGCTTTACAGAACATGTCGACGAAGATAGACGCATTAAAAAATATTTCGACGAACAGAGACGCATTATAAAATATTTCGACGAAGAAAGACGCATTAGCATTATTATCTGCGAAGAAAGACGCATTAGCATTAATATTGACAAAGAAAAATAAAAAATCGAATACGTCTTTATTTCCTAAAAAATATTTAAATGCGTCCTTTATAGTAAAAAAAATAAAGCGCCTTTCTTCGTTATCAAAAAAAAAATAAAGAGTCTTTCTTCCGAAAAATATTTTTAATGCGTCTTTCTTTGAAAGAAAAAAGTTTGCGTCTTTCTTCCTCAACAAAACCGTTTGCGTCTTTTTTCTCCTATAGCGACGAAATAATTTTCGGTGTGATGTAGTAAATATAAATTATGTATTATCCCATGATAAAGAAATAAGTTTTTCAGTGTAGGCTTGCCCAGACAATTTATGCTAGGTCCGCCACTGGCTTTTATTAGCCTCACCTTTACGTATGTACATATGTATTTATGTAATTTCTAGCTGCTGCCTAAATATATGCAACATATGTATTTACTAATGAGATTAGGTTTAGAGGACTGCACGAATGGATTCGAAACGACCAACAAAATATTCGCGGTCGTCCAATTACAGTACCTACTTGTTTTTGTCGTTTGCGAATAAGCGCAAGTAGATCACAACCATAATCAGAACCAATACAATACTTATTCTTAGCTACAATTACATGACCTCAAAAAAAATAGTGTACACAACTTGCGAATACTTCGAATATAATCGAAATATATGTAGGTACATATTTTCATAAACACACATTCAGACGTTGCCCTGCAAAAAATGCGATTAATCCGGGACGTGCTTGGGATCAATCGCAAGGGAGCATGCGACTAATACAATTTTACATCCCTTTATATGGAGTGAATTGATCGCATTTGTTCGAGCATGTCCTATGAAGAGACTAATTGTTCAACTTGTATACCCGAACGGGTACCAATGTAGATTAATCACTAACATACCGAACGGGTACAAATGTAGATCAATCGCTTTCATCCCAAACGGGTACAAATGTAGATTAATCGCTTTCATCCCCAACGGGTACAAATGTAGATCAATCGCTTTCATCCTGAGTGGGTACAAATGTAGATCAATCGCTTACATCCCGAACGGGTACAAATGTTGATCAATCGCTTTCGTCCCCAACGGGCACAAATGTAGATCAATCGCTTCCAGCACGAACGGGTACAAATGTAGATTTTTCCAAGTTCTTCGCCAAGGCAATTCTTAATAACAATCTTTAAAAAATTATAAATGTTAATGCATATATAAATAAAGATTATATAATTTTTTACTTTTGAAAAAAATCTCAATAAATAAAAAAAATTGTAAGTTTTGAGTATGCATTATATGAGCGTAATGTAAAGGATTTTTTCATAGAATATTTTAGGCAAAATTTTGTTAAAAGTATTATTTATCATTGTTATTAAAAGAAAGGGTGTTCAATTCGTTTTACCGGTTGCTCTACAATTTTTTAAATACAATGCATATTTTTGTAAAATTTCTACATTTAAGGAATCTAGATTTGTACCCGTTCGGAATGAAAGCGATTAATCTACATTTATACCCATTCGGGATGAAAGCGATTAATCTACATTTATACCCGTTCGGGATGAAGGCGATTAATCTACATTTATACCCGTTAGGGAACAATTGGTCTACAATTAGTCTACATTTATACCCGTACGGGAACAATCGGGGACTAATTGTGGACCGATTGTTCTCGAAAGAGATCAATCCGGGACAAATATCTTTCGGTATTAATCGCACATTTTTTTGCAGGGTGCCCTGCAAAAAATGCGATTAATCCGGGACGTGTCCGGGATCAATCTCAAGGGAGCATGCGACTAATACAATTTTACATCTTTTTATATGGAGTGAATTGATCGCATTTGTTCTAGCATGTCCTATGAAGAGACTAATTGTTCAACTTGTATACCCGAACGGGTACCAATGTTGATTAATCACTAACATACCGAACGGGTACAAATGTAGATCAATCGCTTTCATCCCGAACGGGTACAAATGTAGATCAGTCGTCTTCATCCCGAACGGGTACAAATGTAGATTAATCGCTTTCATCCCCAACGGGTACAAATGTAGATCAATCGCTTACATCCCCAACGGTTACAAATGTAGATTAATCGCTTTCATCCCCAACGGGTACAAATGTAGATCAATCGCTTTCATCCCGAACGGGTACAAATGTAGATTAATCAGGCCCGACGAGAGGGGGGGGGGCTGAGGGGGTCAATTGCCCCGGGCCCGGGCTTTAGAGGGCCCGGGAATCTCAAAATGATATCCAAGTTTTTGCTTACAGAAAATAAACGAACAACACCTTTAATCACCTTTCGTAGATAGCAATCATTTTAAATTTCAACAAATTTTATAAATCTCTTAAAGTGTCTGCACCCCACTTAAGGAATTGTTGGTTTTTGGCGTCGACTTTGCAGCATAAATTTGAATTCGTTTTCTGTTGCAACAGAAAAATTCGGTATGATGCAAATTCTTATACAGCGATATGGGTATATCCTGGGCGTTTCGGACGGTATGTTCGCACGATTTTTTGAACTTTTGAGGCAGAAATATCGCGAAATATTGTATCGTTTTATGATAAAAAGGAAAGATTTAGGCCACAGCTAATGATTAAAGTATGTTAGCGACAGAAATTTAGTTTAATGCCTCTGTTTTAGCCACTTAAACTGCGTTCCGGACGCTACAAAAACACGTCCATTTTTTTTTTTTTTTGAGTGGCTAAAACAGAAGCCTGGCATAGCAGGCGAGCACTCTACCCACTGTAGATAAATTAAAGTTCGTAACTATATATTCATTGAATTTTGATTTTGAGAATTTGTTCATTTAGTATGGGGGCCCTTAGTTATTTTGACCCCGGGCCCGGATTTTCTCGGCGGCCCTGAGATTAATCGCTTTCATCGCCAACGGGTACAAATGTTGATTTTTCCAAGTTGTTCGCCAAGGCAATTTTTAATAACAATCTTTAAAAAATTGTAAATGTTCATGCATATATAAATAAAGATTATACAATGATTTGCTTTTGAAAAAAAATCTCAATAAATAAATTAAAAAAATTGTAAGTTTTGAGTATGCATTATATGAGCGTAATTTAAAGGATTTTTTCATAGGATTTTTTAGGAAACATTTTGTTAAAATTATTATTCATCATTGTTATTAAAAGAAATGGTGTTAAATTCGTTTTACCGGTTGTTCTACAATTTTTAAATACATTGCACATTTTTCTAAAATTTCTACATTTAAGGAATCTAGATTTGTACCCGTTCGGAATGAAAGCGATTAATCTACATTTATACCCGTTCGGAATGAAAGCGATTAATCTACATTTATACCCATTCGGGATGAAGGCGATTAATCTACATTTATACCCGTTAGGGAACAATTGGTCTACAATTAGTCTACATTTATACCCGTTCGGGAACAATTGGTCTACAATTAGTCTACATTTCTACCCGTACGGGAACAATCGGGGACTAATTGTGGACCGATTGTTCTCGAAAGAGATCAATCCGGGAAAAATATCTTTCGGTATTAATCGCACATTTTTTTGCAGGGTGTGTTCAGCAAAATTACGCTGCTAGTGTGTGTGTGTATGTGCATATGCATACACACTAGGGTGGGTCGATTGGTAGGGGCAAAAAAAAATTAATAGGGACACATGGCGATTATGAAAATTTGGGTAATTTCAAGCTTTTTTTGCCCAAGAACCCATATGTCTAAAATAAATTTCGAACTAGAGCTTTTTATGATCTACATACATATATTACATATATCCAACTGTTCTATATATTTTAAAATACCTCGGTAACCAATGCTTCGATTCTTTTGATTTTTCCGGCATTAGTTAGGAAACTTATTTGGCAACAAGACGTGGTGATCAGTTTTTGAAATTAAAAAAAAAAAAAACATTACTCAAAAGTTAAATTTTTGGAAATAATCGCTGTTTTCCACGTTCTCATATGTTGAGGAAAAAAAAATTAATAAATATATGCGCTTAATATCATGGTTCACTTTCATATGTTTATTTATTTATTTATTTTATTTTATTTATTCTGCTGAAGAAGACAATAAAAATAGTCAATTTCAAAAAAAAAAGGCGAGTATTCACATTTTATTTATTAAACCAAAATCGTTTTACAATTTCAATCTATTTACACATACTTAGCTCAGCTGTTTTCCTTTTCTTATTTGCGCCTACTTAAAACATAACAAAAGAAGGAGCCGTTTATATTTAAATCCTTTTAACTTGATTTTCTTTACTTGTTGCTACATTGCATGCAGATACATACATACATAAGGTTTGCGCACGATGAAATTAGTGCATACATTTCGACTTGTAAAAATTTTCAACCTCCAAATTTAGTTTTTTTGTAACATAAGATGGCTTTACTAAATGTATACAAATATTCGTGCCAAATTTCTAAAGATTCAAAAACATTTTGTGGCAAATATGAACAGAGAAGCAGAAGTGCGTGAAAAAATAATTCGATTTCATAACGAAAATCCGAGTTGGACATTTAAAAAAATCGCTAGGAAAGTAAAGGTTTCCAGAAATACAGTGTCGCGTGTTATCAAAACATATAATGAACGTCTAACTGTCGTTAGGAAAGGTGGAAGTGGTAAAAACAAGGGCTTTAAAGATCTTAACGTCGCCAAAAGGATTATAACCCTTCTCAGGAAAAATCCCAACATATCTGGTAGAAAAGTGGCTGAAAAAGTGCAATGCTCCGAGGCATTCGTCAGGAAGGTTAAGAAGGAGGAAGGGCTTAAGTCTTATAAAGTACAGAAAGTGCCTGACAGAAATTCAAAAAAGAACAACACGGCAAAAGAGCGGGCCAAACCACTACACTTAGATTTTCTCAAAATTTTTGATTGTTATATCATGGACGATGAAACGTATGTGCTTGGAGACTTTTCACAACTACCAGGTGTTGATTTTTTTTGCCGCAGACCGTAGAGGAATATGCAGGAGGAGTTCAAGACCCAAAAGAAAACAAAGTTTCCTAAGAAATTTTTGGTTTGGCCAGCCATTTGTAGCTGTGGTAAAAGAAACATCTCTTTTGTTACAACGGGAACAATTAATACTGAGTTATATAAAAGGGAGTGTTTGCAAAAACGACTTTGGCCATTCATAAGATAGCATGACGTATCTACTTTTTTTTGGCCTGACTTAGCTTAGTGCCACTATAGCAAATCGGTAGTTCAGGGATATGAAAAGAACCATATAGTTGTTGTGTCCAAACAAGCCAATCCGCCTAACTGTCCGGAGCTCAGAACCATCGAAAGATATATGGCTCTAGTAAAAAGGATTATGAAGGGCACAAAACAAGTTACTGAAACCACTAACAATTTAAAAAAAAATGGCTATTTTCAAGCAAAAAAGTTTTTGAAGTTACAGTTTGAAGGCTAATGGGAGGCATATTGGAAAAAGCTAAATTGTGCATAAAAACGCATTAATTTGAAAAATGTGTTTAATAACTATAAACATAAATTTTATTTATTTTAGAATCCTGTGCATTAACTTTTAATATATTATCTAACTTACAAGTTATTTCAAATATTTTGTGCACTAATTTCATCGTGCGCAAACCGTACATATGTATATCATATGCACATTCAATAAACAAACAGGACATTTTTTTTTGCTTGCCACATCGCATGTATGTCATATTAAGGTGGTTTTATGAAGGAAATAAAGTTCTCCAGAAATTCGCAGAATGCCGCGATTTTCATGCGAATATAATACGGAAATCTATACCTAAAATTTTGACTTAATATATTAAAATTTAGAGGTCGTGACAATGCCTCCAAATTTCTTTCTCCTTTTATATCAGTGATGATACATAATTTTTTTCACAGTCCTTAATGAACAAGAAAAACATTTCTTATCATTAAAAATGGAGCATATGTTTGTTGGGCTTTAATTTTTTGGTCCACCTTAATGCCACATGTACATTAAATAAACAAACAAACCAAAGAAGCAACAAGGTTTTTCGAATACTTCATAACATGGTTATTATTATGTTTTACTCGATCGTGGCGAATAGTGTACACTAATCTCTCCAACAGAGCAAATAGAAATAGTATTTGTATTCCAAATGAAAAGAATGGGTTTTATTCGTAGCTGCATTGAAATTGTGCTGTGACTAATTGTACAACGCATAGAGTATTCGCAAATATAGAAGAGGCAAATGGTATTGTGCAGAGGTCTAATTAGGTTATAACCCCCGCTATTTTCCAGCAGATGATGCTGGTTATAACCTTACTAATATTGATGTTTACAGCAGTGGGAATTAAAAAAGTCTAAGCGCGTATTTATATTTTTTAAATATTCACTTAATAAATTTATGACAATCATTTGACCAGCGTTGCAGTTTTGTGGGTAATTCCCAAAATTTGCTAATTTTTTTAATATTTCGGTAATTTTTGGAGAGCGTCCTTTAATAGTTTTATATGAATAATAATATAAAAAATTAATTATTTGTATGAGTTTCTTTTTTATTCGTATTGTGTGAGAATGTGCATGAGTTTTTTCAGCTTATTTTGAATTACCGGCTGGTCGTACATGTACAAGCCTGCAAATTTCATAAGCTAGCTAGGAAAAAAGGCAATTTTTATACCTTTCATGAATATGAAATGGTATAACATTGAGCCAAACATGTTTGTCGAAAGTACCAGAATGACAAAAATTAGCCGCCCAAAATATATACCGATATTATTAGAATCATGAGCTAGTTCCTCAGTTGTTAAGATAAGCTGATGAGCTGATCATTTGTCGGAATCGGCCAAATTAGACTATTATAAGATATAGCTCCCATACAACCAACCAAGCAAGAAGTTAGCTAGGAAAAAAGGCAATTTTTATACCTTTCATGAATATGAAATGGTATAACATTGAGCCAAACATGTTTGTCGAAAGTACCAGAATGACAAAAATTAGCCGCCCAAAATATATACCGATATTATTAGAATCATGAGCTAGTTCCTCAGTTGTTAAGATAAGCTGATGAGCTGATCATTTGTCGGAATCGGCCAAATTAGACTATTATAAGATATAGCTCCCATACAACCAACCATATATTTTGGGGTAAAACTTCTCCACTTAAATTGCATATATGCATGCGTACCGTGTAAAGAGCTAAACTAAAAACATTACAACAACTAAAAGATGGAAACTCGTATATGAGCTCTTTTTTAAAATATACCTACATATCGATGTGCTAGTGCACAAACCGGATAAGTGCAGGTTTTGGCGAAACTGAGTTAATTGCATTTTTGGAATCATCAACACTATACCTATCTCGTGTGCAATTTTTGTAAGGAAATTATCATTAAGGGCGGAGATATGCGATGGCAAAATCAGTCAAGTGCTTCGAAAATGAAATATTTGTTGTGCACAAACCGTATAAGCGCGCTTAGAAATTCAAATTTTCTATAAACATAATTTTTCTTGTGCACAGAAATTCCAAGTGCCACAAAATAAAAATTTATGCTCGTATCATCTAGATTATTATAGACATACATATATTTGTGTTTTAATGGCTATCCTACATCTATATACATATATGTAGCTTTATGTGTATATCTACATGTACATATCTAAATCTATCTATACCAGCGTTGCGTGATTCGAATCAATTTTGATTTTAAATCAACTTTCAAATAAAGAATCAACTTGATTCGTGATTCAAACTATTTTCAAATAAAAGATAATTTTTATTTGTGATTCATTTCTCAAAAGAATCAAAAATACCCTTTGATTCGTGATTCAAACCATTTTCAAATCAAAGATAATTTTTATTTGTGATTCGTTTCAAAAAAGAATCAAAAATACCATTTGATTCGTGATTGAAACCATTTTCAAATCAAAGATAAATTTGATTTGTGATTCATTTCTCAAAAGAATCAAAAATCTTTTTTGATTCTTGATTCAAAAAATATCTTTGATTCGAATCAAATTTTTGATTCGAATCAAAAATTTTATTCGAATCAAAAATTTGATTCGAATCAAAAATTTGATTCGAATCAAAAATTTATTACGAATCTTGATTCAAAATATATTTTTGATTCGAATCAAAAATTTGATTCGAATCAAAAATTTTATTCGAATCAAAAATTTTATTCGAATAAAAAATTTATTTAGAATCAAAAATACTGTAGCATATCAGAATTATTCAAGTACCTTCTCGGTAACTTAAAACACAAAAATGTATAAAATGCACCAAAAGTGCAACAACAGCCAAATTGTATGCTGACGGCAAATATGTATATGTGTATGTATGTATGTACATATATACATATTTCTGACTGTCGTATTTACGTTTGTGCTACGCCGTACGTACATACATACATATGTATGTATGTGCATAGGCCCTGTAAAAATCATAGGATTATATGATCCATTTTGCGGTAGGTAGGAGTACTTTCAAAGTGATCATAAACATAGACCCAAGCGAGCGACTTGTTTATCTGCATCGGCTCGTAGTTAGCCGAACATTGCTACGAAAACGAAATGTATGTACATATACATATAGCGATAACGACGAAGCAAGTGCATACATTTGTATGTATGTATGTATGTACATATGCATGCTCGTTTGAACGTGCACGATTCAGTAATAAAGGGTAGGAATGCAAATTTTGAGGACCAACATCGATACATCGATGTTCGATGTATCGAAAAAATTACGCGACACAAAAAATGCTGGTGATTGCGCTAGAAAAATTTTAATATTTTATTTTAACTAAAGAAAAGCTTACTTATGAATGTATGTAAATTGAATTGGCAGTCTTTCAAAACTGTTCAGAGATTATTAAATTTCATTAATTTTAGTACCTACTCCGTAAATTAATCCCATGTGGGTAGTCCTTGGATTACTCGGGTGTCATGCGGAAATGGGAGTATGTGATCCCTGCCTGGGACATCGCAATGTTAAATGGACCATATTTTTTATATGAAATGTGGCAGGTTGAGGAGTACTCGGTTGGTCCATAGCGAGTACTCTATACACGCGTGCATGGAGTACTCGGCTTTTTTGCAGGGGGCACTTGGGTGCATATGCATACATACATATGTAAGTATATACCCTATAACACAGTGATAGTCATTTGATATATCATTTGAGGTGCACGTTTGATGGAAATTTCTGTCACACACTGCCTACAAGTTTCCATCATTTTTATATGGACGGTATGAAAAATGTGATGAATGTGTTCTCCAAATGATGTATCAAATGACTATCACTGCTATATGTGTTAGTGTTTGCTGAGAATGTGTTGGAGTTTCCATCATTCCTGTCTTACAGGGTATGTACATATGTATGTACATATCTACATAGAAGTAAGAATTAGAGTAGATATATGTACATGTATTATAGTAAATATGTAGTACATTTGTGTATAGGTAAATAAGAATCAATTTTACCAATAAATTCACTGATTGAATTGCTGTTCGTAAAGCAATACAACAAACCACTTTCGTTTAATTTGAACGGGTTTAAAATATGCATATGTATGTACCTATAGTGAATCCAAAATATATGTATTTCAAGTAAAAGATACTTTTAGTACGAGATCATTTTGGGTAAATGCATTATTATTATTATTTATTTTTAAATTCTGTTATTTTATTCTTTTTTTGGGTTCATTCAATGTATGTAAAGTATATAAAATATAAGTACATAAGTAAGTACATGTGTGTGGATATGTATAAGAGAAATTTACATATGTATGTATATTCATTTACATATTAAGGGGTAAGTACATATGTACATACATCATATATATGTAAGTATGTACATATGTATGTGTTAGATTACATCTGTATTTTATATGGAAATGAAGTCAGGAGGTAAGTGTTGGTCCCCATGCGAAAAAAAAGTTATAAAAGTCCCCCCTAAATTTTAAGCTAATGTTGAGAGGGTTAAGAAACAAAAAAACGAATGGGAGTTGTTTTTAATATTTTCGTTTTTCAACAAAACCACAACAACGAAATCAAACTCTTATATACATGCATTATTAAAAGTCGTTTAAGTAACAATGAAAAAGAATGTAAAGAGATAAATTTAAAACCACTGGTTGAATTTAAAAGTATATGGGTTACTATACTTAAAACAATTCTACATACCTAGTAAACTTCAATCGAAAATGGGCAAGCTCGAAATTGATATTAGAGGCATGCTCTAGAAGACATTTTTCATAGAATTTAATGCAGAATCCGATTTTTCTACGAACAGTATGGCTTAGAAAATTGACCCAGCCTAACGTATGCACATACATATTTACATATCGAAACCACTCTTTGTATGCATCAGTGTTGCCAGAATATTTTGAAGCTTATAGCTAAATTAAATAAAAAAAATTGCTAAAAATAGCTAAATAATTTTTTTCATAGCTAAAATAAATAGCCAAATTTTTTTTTTCAAAAATAGCTAAATAATGATTTATTTAAAAAGACGTGACATAAAACAACTTCACATATATGAATATTTATATATATATATATTATATATTGTAGCCATACATATATTTGTTTGTATGTACTTATATATGTACGTCGCATAATAAGATTATTACAATGAAAAAAATCAATTCATTACATATGTATGTATGTATGTATGTACATTCAATTGCAGTATTAAAATAAATTATATTAGCGACTAATTAATATTTAAACTTTAGTTAAAAATTTGATTCAATAACATTTCAAAAATCATATCTTCTTCATTTAATTCACAGGTTGAATTATTATTAATTGAAGTCATTGCTTTAATAATATCGTTAGGAATTTTAAGGTTATTACAACATTTTTCAAGCCTTTTTAGACCATACCTAACAGTCAATAGAGAGTTTAACATAAATAATTGCATTCTATTTCTTTGCTTTGTTTTTATTACGTTCATAACAGAAAATCTACGTTCTATTTCTGTATTACTAAGCGGTAGGATTAGAAAATTAAACACAAAAGATTGTAGTTCTTCAAACGGATTTTCGTTAAGAGCATTTCTAAGCTTTCTTACGACTACCCAAAACTTTATTGTAGAGGTAGTTCCCTTCCATGGGTATGCGTGTAGTTTTTCCATTGCATTTCTAAAATAGTGATTTACTCCGTGTTAAAGTGATCCTTTTCATCCTTGAAAGTGTCAAATATTTTTGGCTTATTTACAGAAAAAAAATCAATATTTTTTAAAGATTGAATATTCTGCGGTAAGCGTTGGCGGAGTTGCTCAATTAACTTGATAATAAAGTTCTGAAAAATTTTACGAATACACCGTGAAAAGGACGGTTCAAATATCGCGTATGCCAATGGTCATTTGCGAATTCAAATAGCAAAATGGGCAACAACAAAATGTATGGCAGAGTTGCTTTTGCGCACTGCGAAAACCTTATTGCATCCAAGGCAGATCTAGGAAGGTAGGCTCGGTGGCGAATTCAGAAACTACTTTTTTATTTACAAAGGTAGAGTGTAATGTCAAAATCAAAGAGAATTCACATCATGACCAATAGGAATGGGCGAGTCTCAAGCGAATTCAGATTTTAACTAAGGCGAATTATCATTTTGACATTACACTCTACCAATTACAATAACAAAATATGTACATGGGAAATTTCTGAATTCGCCACCGAGCTTACCTTCCTAGATCTGCCTTGATTGCATCAACCTTGCATATGAATGCACCAATAATCGATAAAATAAGGAAGGCATGCCAGACTATCAACTTTTGTATAGTTTGATAATCACAAGGATAAGTATACACTTTCAAGTTTTCATAAACTCGCAGATGACTCATTAGCTTAAAATGATAAACTGATGTGCAAAATAAAGAAATTAAGAAAAATAGCTAAAAATAGCTAAGCTATTAAAAAAAAAGCTAACAAAAATAGCTAATAGCTAAACGCAAATATCTGTAGCTAAACGCCAAAAGTTATAGCTAAATCTAGCTACAAAATAGCTAAAGTGGCAACACTGGTATGCATACACCTAACCATAATTCATTCATCCTTTCATTCATTTATTCGTTATATACCTACATATATGTATGTAAGTATATACATACATATGTATGCACAAATACTTGGCTAAGCAACTGCGAAAATCTGCTTGCATTTCCTCCCATACAACGTAGACGTTTGTTGAAATTTTAGATTTTTTGCATTTCAACTCGCGGGGGTGGTGGGATCACGTACTAAGTATTTTTTTATTTGAAATAAAGTTTTGATTCAAAATAATTTTTTGATTCGAATCAAAAATTTGATTCGAATCAAAAATTTTAATCGAATCAAAATTTTATTCGAATCAAAAATTTGATTCGAATCAAAAATTTTATTCGAATCAAAAATTTTATTCGAATCAAAAATTTTATTCGAATCAAAAATTTTATTCGAATCAAAAATTTGATTCGAATCAAAAATTTATTAAGAATCTTGATTCGAAATCAAGTTTGAATCAAGAATCAAAAAAGATTTTTGATTCTTTTAAGAAATGAATCACAAATCAATTTTATCTTTGATTTGAAAATAGTTTGAATCACGAATCAAAGGGTATTTCTGATTCTTTTTTGAAACGAATCACAAATAAAATTTATCTTTGATTTGAAAATAGTTTGAATCACGAATCAAAGGGTATTTCTGATTCTTTTTTGAAACGAATCACAAATAAAAATTATCTTTGATTTGAAAATATTTTAAATCAAGAATCAGAAAATATTTTTGATTAGTGATTCAGTCAAATCAAAATCACGCAACCCTGATCTATACCCTGCAAAAAATGCGATTAATCCGGGACGTGTCCGGGATCAATCGCAAGGGAGCATGCGACTAATACAATTTTACATCCCTTTATATGGAGTGAATTGATCGCATTTGTTCTAGCATGTCCTATGAAGAGACTAATTGTTCAACTTGTATACCCGAACGGGTACCAATGTTGATTAATCACTAACATACCGAACGGGTACAAATGTAGATCAATCTCTTTCATCCCGAACGGGTACGAATGTAGATTAATCGCTTTCACCCCCAACGGGTACAAATCTAGATCAATCGCTTTCAGCACAAACGGGTACAAATGTAGATTTTTCCTTAAAAAATTGTAAATGTTCAAGCATATTTAAATAAAGATTATATAATGTTTTACTTTTGTAAAAAAATCTCAATAAATAAATTTAAAAAATTGTAAGTTTTAAGTATGCATTATATGCATTGCATATTTTTGTAAAATTTCTACATTTAGGGAATCTAGATTTGTAGCCATTCGGAATGAAAGCGATTAATCTACATTTATACCCGTTCGGGATGAAAGCGATTAATCTACATTTATACCCGTTAGGGAACAATTGGTCTACAATTAGTCTACATTTATACCCGTTCGGGAACAATTGGTCTACAATTAGTCTACATTTATACCCGTACGGGAACAATCGGGGACTAATTGTGGACCGATTGTTCTCGAAAGAGATCAAATCGGGACAAATATCTTTCGGTATTAACCGCACATTTTTTTGCAGGGTAACCTACAATAATATATATGAATTTTAACCCCAATGCAGGGTTTGAGGGTGTACTAAAATTACTAAGTATGTGCTTTTCTATTATTCGACCAGGCCCACAACATGTGGTATGTGGCATTCCAGGATCTCTCATATTTTCACACATTGCTATCCATTTTTATAAACTTTTTAGCTTGACTATGTTAGCATGATACTTAAATAACCCATAAAAATGTACTATTTGAATTTAATAACTATGTTAGTGTTTTAAATGAACAATAAAATATGTATTAACAGAAATAAATTGAATAAATTTTTCATAGAAGAGCTCTACAAAAATATTTGAAATTAAAAAAAGTTAACGCCAAGTGGGCTAAGTGCCCAACAAATTTTAATCACTAAAAAAATGGTATAGGTACTGAAACCATCAATATAATTTTACCAAATTTGGATTCTACATACTGCAATTAACTATTCGTAATCGTTGTAACTGAAAAAAATTTGACAGATAACAAGTTATTGCTATTTAAACACAAAATTTGCTCTCCTGAACAGTTTTCAAAATATTACTTATCCGGTTTGTGCACTAGCACATCGATATGTACTTTAAGGGGTTTTTTATATTGTATTTATTTTTGTTTTCTAAATTTAAAAGAATGGAAAGTAATTCAATAAGAATTGAAAAGTATATGTTCTGAATATCAAGTACCAATAAAACATACTTATATTTGGAAACTGTTTTTTGTCATTTACTGAGTACTTAATGGTAACTGTGCTTGTATTTACGTTTCTTCTTTTCAGGAAAGAGCCAAAAATCCTTATGCATTTAAAGGGTTTGAAAATGTGGTAATAGATGAGGAATCAGTGGGTTTTAAAGAGGAACCAAACACTGAAGTATTCGAAAGCGAAAATTGCAATGAATATGAAGTAAGTATGTACGCATACATATATAGCAGATGATTTCGTTAATATAAAAAGACCATCAGAAAGTCAGATTTTACATAGACACAGCCAGACGACGCAAGAAATTACTTTAAGAAAGTGAAAAATACGTAAAAAACAAATACAAAAATTTAAATTTTTCACTTTCTGAAAGTACTTTCTTGCGTCGTCTGGCTGTGCCCTTAGTTGACCTTTATCATCAGGAGTGGACTCGAAGGCAAGAGTTCAACCTGTCGAACAGGCATTCTTGCAGAATACAGCCCGGTAAGCTATCCCTTTCTCTATCGATGTACCTATTCTTCTCCCACCCTTTCCCTCTTGTATTGGTTGCAACTTTATGTCGTGCCACAGTAAATATGATTTTCATGGGGACGTGGCACCACGCCTGATTCCAAATCAGAAGTCAGTTCCTGCCACAAACAAATAGTTTTTGAGACACGATGCATCAATTAAGATGCTATAAACACAGCAAAACAAAACAATGTGGGTAATTTTAAAATGTTCGTCCCGAACATCAAAAATCACCATGCCAAATATGGGCGAATCTGTGTAAAAAAACAGAATTAGGAAAAAATTAAATGTTAAAAACCAAGGGATATTTCTCAAAATATATTAGAGAAATTTGATATGTGGGTATCTTTTTATGACTAGCTGATCAGATTATTATTGATTGAAGGCGTACGAACGTCGAAAAAGTTATAAAAGGCCGCCCCTAATCTGAGAGGGTTAAGGGACACAAAAAATTTGTTTTTTGATCCCGCGAAATAGTTGGGTCAGCTTACCTAGCTGTACGTCCATAAATTATCCTTTTTGTTTTGCCAAGGGAAAGTACTTCGAAATTCATGGCAATGCTGCTTTCTAACGGTTTTACTAAATTAATAAACAAAGAAGTTACGGCACCTCCAATATTTATTTATTATAGCAAACTTGTCCCCCAGTTTTTAAGATATCTGCTTGATATTTGGCAAATATATATGTGAATTTCTTTCTACGTACATTTAAAATAACACTGTGCATGAAAAATGAACTTTTTTTCAACAGAGATGAGACATACCTAGTAAAGATAATTCGGGCGCACTGAGCACGATGGCGCTATTAATTTTTCTAGGTTAGCTCTCGTTTAGGATATATTTGACTTTGAACTTCTGTTCGTCTCTGCATATATTTGATCATTTGTCGGAATCGGCCGAATCGGACCACTATAACATATGTATAGCTTCCGTACAACCGGTTGTTCAGATATAGACATTTAAACAGATAACGGCGTGAAACTTTTTAGTATTTGTACTCAAATTGACCTAAATGATGTTACCAAAAATTTTCAAGATCGGACTACTATAACATATACATATGTAGCTGCCATACAACCAATTTTTCAGATATAGACATGAGACGGTTGGTATTAGAAATGGGAGAAATCGGACCGTGACCACGCCCACTTTTTCTATATAGAAAAAATCGGAAATGTATCTCAGTAAGTAATATAGCTAGAGTGATAAAATTTTACCCACGTACTGAGCTCAGGCCCTTATGAAGAAATTTGGTGAAATTTTGGAAAATGGGCGGTGCCACGCCCACTTATTAAGGGGCAAACATTGAAAGTGTTATGAGTCATAACCAGCCTTGGGCACCACTACACTCAAGCCATTACTAAAAAATGAGTGTGTGTTGGTGTGCCTACTGTAGGATAAAGTGAAAAATTACTAAAAATAATCAGTCTGCATGCAGATGTTGAGCAAGCAGGGTCATGCGCGCACGCTTCGCGAAATTATGAAACAACGTACGTATACACATACATATGTATTTGTGTACCCACGTTATATGCAAACTTCTCGTAGTTTTGCTTGTTGTTTGGCATCTGCAAATGGAATAAAATAATTTCAAGCGACGATCACCTAGCGACCACTTGCTTTCACGCCAGTCGAAGGCAAACTGATTATTTTTCCTAAGCGACGATCGCCAAGTCCCATCGTAATCGCTCGTTTTACGCTCTTTAATTGTCTGTAGTAGTGACAATTGGTGTGTATATGTACACAGGCGCTTACTCTCATTTAGCAGGTGCTAAGATTTTGCCCAAGGCTGGTCATAACTCAGAAACCGTTGAAGATGCATATATGCGTGATATACTTACTAAGGCAAATGTTTGACGAAAAATTGCCAAAATCGGTTGACGACTACGCCCACTTTTATAAATGGGTATTATAAAGGGGTGTAACTAAAACATTTTAAGCAATATCTTTGTCAAATATAAATATATATCATTGAAATTTTGCGGCAGGAGCCACTACGGACATAAAACAAAAAACACTTTCCTTTGGAAGCAGGAATATACGAGATTTCTGAGCCTATAACTCGATAAATAATTGATATATTATGACGAAACTTGGTGTATACACTTTTATAACTTGTGATAATATATGTTCAAAAGTTTAGCGAAATCGGTTGACGAATTTTATATATGGGAACTATAAAGTGGCCTAATAAAAACATTTTAAGTGATATCTTTGTCAAATATAAAGATAATTCATTGAAATTTTGTGGAATGAGTCCCACAGTAGACCGAAAACAAAAAGCAAAAAAAATTAGAAATGGATGTGGCACCGCCGCTTTGTAGACAAAAGGAATCTACGAGATTTCAGAGCCAATAACGACAAATAATTGAGACTGTTATCGTTGGACGGGATTAGCAGATGTAACGCGTCTGAATTAACGCCCTTATTTTACAAAACGCCGTGACTCGGTGCGTCGCAGTCACTCACGTTCACTCACTTTCACCTTTACCTAAAAGTTGGTATTTTATAAGCTTTTACGTTTTTTCGTTCGCTCCGTTGCGTAGTCACGACGATTGTCAAACGCTTTACGTAGCCTATTTACCACTTTTCTGGGTTTCTTCATTTCCTTAGTAATTTTTGGTGTGTTTTTTTTAATCGAACTGTTTTATTGATTGGTTAACCCTGGAAAATTGGCAGCTTGCAACCCAATAAACATTTTTTTTTTTTCATTTTCAATTTGAGGTTCATTTGAGGCACATTTTTAGTATGGGATTTCGGGCTGATTCTCAATTTGATAGATTTCATTTTCTCCAATTTCAAAGTTGGTACGAAAGGGAATGCAATCAATAGATGTATGTATGTATTACATATTTGTACTCTAGAGTACAGAAAAATTGAGGGATAGTGAGAGAGTTTGTGTTATGAGGGCAGAAATGTAATGGAATAAATAGATGTATGTATTAGAGCCCTAGATACCCGGGTATCGAGAAATTCGATCTGATCGTTTTTGTTCAAATGCCCGTACAAACATTCGAGCTTACAAACAAAAAAATGTGTATGGGAAAAGCAAAAATAAAAAAACTACATATAAAAAAAAAATAATAAACAAAAGAAAAAAAAATTCAAAATACCCGAATTGTTCAAATGCCCGTACAAACATACGGGTAATAAACAAACAAACAAACAACTGTTCGAGCATTTGAACAACAATTGTTCGGGCTACACGAAAATGTTAAAAAAAATCGAGAGCTCTAATATGTACATATCGTCGTACCATACGAAATCTAGCATATTTAAAATTTCTGGCGAAAGCTATCAATAAAAAAATTCTGTACGAAAAGTAACAAGTTCGACTTTTGGCTGACGAAAAATAACAAGTTCGACTTTTGGCCGACGAAAAATAATAAAATCGACTTTTGGCTGACGAAAAGTATCAGTAATTATATACTGTTTTTACATTTAAATTGTTGTTGTTTAAACAAAATTGATAGTTTTCGTCAGCCAAAAGTCGATTTTGTTATTTTTCGTCGGCCAAAAGTCGAACTTGTTATTTTTCGTCAGCCAAAAGTCGAACTTGTTACTTTTCGTCAGTCACAAAAAAACGTATGTTAGTTTTCGTATGGTACGACGATATGTATTACATATTTGTACTCTGATGTGATGTTTTTCATTTACCCGTGCGGGTGAATTTCGCCTGTGCCTTTTGTACAGTCATACATACATATGAGAAACAAACTATGTTTTTAATAAAGTTTGTGTAACTTCACAAAAAGCAACAAACAAATAAAATAAGAGTAAGAAATACGGAATCATTATTACACACAATCATTTTCAACTATCATAATTTCAACCGTTAAGAGACTGCCCACGTAAAACAACGAACGCTGATTGAAATTTGCAAACATAGGTACAAAATTTCTTCGTTCCTTGAAACCTTGACATGATGAAATTCGTGAAATGGTACAAAATGCGAAACAAAATTTTTTTCAAATGTGTTGTAAGTTATTCTAAAACTGATAAACAATGTTTCATGAACACTTGAAAATATGTTTATTTTCAAATTATATACATATATGCTGATTCTGAAATTTAGAAACAATATTTTCTCAACGTTTTAGAATTTCTTTTTCAGTGTTTAATGGGAAGTCAACAAAAATAAAAAAAAGTAATTGTTGACATTGTGTGTAAATACATACATACGTGTTTTGTTTAGTTTGTTTTTTTGAATAAAATATAAATAATTGAATTGAAATTGAAATAAATAAATAAATAAATATATGTACGTGTTATCCAATGTTAAAAAATGCATTTGTGTGTTCGCGTGTGTTCAAGAAGCAAGACAAAAGTTAAAACGTTTTGATTGATAACTTATTATTTAAATCAAATAAAAAATTTGTTCAGCATCATATTCGGGTTCGCGAGATTGAAGCGTGTCGATTGATACCCCGTTTTTTTTTTTAATTGGCTAATTTTAGCCGTTGCAAATTAAACCATATCGAATGCTCACTCGAACAAAAGGAAGTGACTCTTTTGACAGTTAAAGTGAGCGTTTTCGTCACTTTGCGTTTTATAAAATACCAAAAACGTAACATACTCACCAGAAAACGTAACACATTCACTTCGAGTCACTTACAGTCACTTTCAGTCACCTAAAGAGATACAAAATACGAACACGACAAGTGACTCTGGGTGACTCGTTGCGTCGCGTTGCGTTTTGCAAAATAAGGCCCTAAATAAGTAAAGGCAAAATCGGTTTTAAAACGAAATAATTACGAACGGTTTATTCTGCTATAGTTTGTCCGGCTGACGACCAACGAATAATAAAATTAGATTCGTACAAAAACTATCAGCAGTAGAAAAAATATGACACGAAATTCAATAAAAGGAAATTATATGCTAAGTTCTTATGATCTATAAAATATTTCAAATTATAAATACATTTGACAAAGTATCTCATCAGCAACAGACATTATGACGAAACTTTGTGTATAAACTTTTACCATCTGTGGTACCACGCCTACTTTTTAACAAAGATATTTCTGGAACACCCTTTGGGAATCTGTAACGTGTCATCTTTGTAACTAGTCATAAAGGAATGAAATTTTGCAATAACAATAATATTTATACGCTTAGTTGAATGATTCATACAAATTTTGAAAATAAGCATGGCTACGCCCACTATGCGACACTCGCTTTATATACTTATAAAACTAGCAAATACCCGTCCCGCTTCGCAATGACGAATGATAGTTTTATGTTACAATGAGTTTTTCGCTCTACCTTTCTCTTTTTCTGCCTCTTTCTCTACTCTTTCTTAAACTCCTGCCCTCTCTTCCACTCACACTCCCCCGCCATTTCCCTTTCTCTTTCATTTTCCCTTTTCTTTCCCTCATATCAGAGCACCGGGTTAAGCATTAGATCGGAGATACCTCTATGTTGAAACCCTGCTCAACACTTTTCATTTGATGCCAATATCGTTCAAAAATATTCTGGAGTAATCCATGTCCAAGTTTTGACTAATACCTGTTGACCCGGTCTAGGAATCACAATGAAAAGAGCTCTATGTTGCGCATCACTGGTTTTAATAAATCGCTCAGAAACACTGGCGTTCGTTCTTGAGTCATTGATTATTATGCATTCATGTTCATGTAACCAAAGCAGTAAACAGGTTTTTGCTGTAGCATCGAAACAGATGGTGTCAGCAACCATCTGTAAAAAATTTAACAACCTGTGTATGCCACGAATAATATGTTTTTTGAAAGTCTTTGAAAATACAAAAAAAGGGTAGATATGTACGTATGTATATTGGGCAATATTTTACTGATTCAATGACTCCAATTCAATTCAAAAATATGCTCTGGAAACTAGATCACCCAGCTCGTTTGACCCATTGAATTTTATAGAACTTTTATATTGCTCGGTACAATACCCAAGCATATGCATTTGCATGTAAAATGTAAGCATTATCTTTATATTTTTATATTGTTAAAAAAAAGAGATCATCGCCAAAAACCCGAGAGTACCTTGCTTTATTAATTTTAATTTTTTTCTCAAAAATTTTTCGGTGATACGAAAAAAACCATGAAGGTATCAATTTGTGAAACGGGTTAGAAACCCGAAAGCAGCATATTTTATTAATTTTAATTTTTTTTTTCAAAAATTTTTCGGTGATACGAAAAGAAAACATTAAATTATCAATTTGTGATACCAAATTTTTTGAGGCTGCGGCAACACTGATGAGTACTTCTTCTTCTTCTTGATTGGCGCTTAACCGTCTAGACGATTCTGGCCGAGTCCAACAGAGCGCGCCAATTGCTTCTGTTTCGTGCAGCATGGCGCCACTTGGGAACACCTAGGGAGGCAGCATCGCTGTCCACCTGATTTTCCCAACGCAGTGGAGGTCTTCCTTTTCTTTTGCGTTCAGCGGGTTTCGATAGAAATGCTTTCTTGGCCGGAGCGCCTTCGTCCATTCTCATGACATGACCTGCCCAGCGCAGCCGCTGGATCTTTATTCGCTGAACAGTGTCGTTGTCTGTGTAAAGATCGTACAGCTCATCGTTAAATCTCCGTCGATACTCGCCCACGCCAACGCCCAAAGGTCCATAAATCTTACGAAGAACTTTTCTCTCGAATACTCCAAGTGCCATCTCATCTGATTTTGAAATTGTCCATGCTTCTGCGCCGTACATGAGGACTGGAACGATGAGCGTCCTGTAGAGTGTGATTTTTGTTTGTAGAGAGAGGACTTTACTTTTCAGTTGCCTACTTAGTCCGAAGTAGCATTTATTGGCAAGCGTGATTCTTCGTTGGATCTCTGTGCTGACATCATTCTTGGTGTTAATGCTGGTTCCCAAATAGACGAAGTCCTTAACAGTTTCGAATTTGTAGCTATCAACATTGACGTGGCTGCCAAGGCGTGCTGTTTCTTTGTGTGATGACAGGAGGTACTTCGTCTTGTCCTCGTTAACCTCCAAACCCATTTTCTTAGGAGGATGGCTCCGTGTATAGAAGTCCACGTAAGTGGGGAAAGCTTCTGACTGCCATCAACCTGGGGGTGGTCAGAGCGATTCTTTTGCATGCGGAGCAAGTAGCTCACGACTTCCGCGCTGTGTCCTCTGGATAGCCACCGAACACCCGTTTGGTGGTGAACTAAAGTGAGAAGGCGACAACTCGACAAGGCCACTCCGGCATATTCGGTTTAAGGGCTTGTTGAGGGGAATAACTGCAGCGTCTGTTCACCAGAAGGTGCGGCTGCGAGCGGGCGTCTGTCTTGGAGCAAGCGGCTCGCTATATAAACGTGTAACAATATACAACTCCCGCAGTGCGGGTTGTGCGTCGGGCTTGGGACCCATCACGTAAAAATCCTATCCAATGAAAACAACAACACTGATGAGTACTATTCTATGTAAATTCTCTGCTCAATACCTTTCATTTGGTACCAATATCGTCCAAAAATATTCAGGGGAATGCCGGGTCCTCGTTTTGACCTTTGGGTCTATATCTAGGGAACCAACTTCCGGATTTTAAAAAGATATGCATATAAACCATCTAGGGCAAGGTACTCAGCTTGTGTGTAAATTTGGTCAAAATCCCTCCACGCGTTTGGGCGAAACCCGGCGACAAAGACATAGGCTTGATTTTTATATATATATAGATTTAGGCTATTTTTTTGTGAAGATTTTACTACGTTTGAATACGACACTGTGTTCGATGCTTCTTCACATTTTGTTTCTTTAATATGCCATTCTCCCATTGACAACTAATGTGCCTGCCACTTTTTGCAACAACAATTCCTATGGTTGAAGTTTGTTTTGATGGAAATACAGTGAAGGTGAGCCACCATTTATTCAACATTTTCTGTTATAAAATATCTTTGTTAACAATTACACTGCACATTGGTCCCAATTCCATTTTTTTTGGCATAAATTCAACTAATACAGCTACGCAGTTGAAAGTTGACAAATCCTATAGCAATGGCATATGGAATTTCTTCCAAATATCTGATCAATCAGACCACGCCCACCGTGACTGCCAGTAGGGTGGCCCTTCCAGGTATGAAAAATTCCTTTTGAGATACTATATCGCAAAAGGTGTCAAGATTAGCGTAATTGAATACAGAGTTCTATATATTTATGTATGTTAAGGTAAATTTCAAATAAATAAGCGAATTTAAATTTCGAAAAAATTAGCCACTAATAGGGTGTGTCGAAATACTTTTTTGAGGGTTTTCTTAACGCAAGACCCGTTAAAACTTGCGTGTTTCATAGCAGATTACGAAACAGTATAATAAGTAACGTCCGCAACTCACTTTTTGTGGTTAAGACAGCGACATCATACTATATTAGCGCGGAATTGCTGAGATAGAAGTTCACTTGAAAAATATCGAATTTTTTAAAAACGGCAATAAACGGCAATAATATTTTTGCATGGCTTTATTAAATACACTTTACATAATAATATAATATCTTTCCTTTTGTGAAGAATTGTGTAGTTATATAACTTTTTGTCTACGAAACACAAAAATTATACATTTTTTTTAACATAATATACCTTTCGCAAAGCACTTCAAAGCTACCCTAATACACTTAGAAACATGGAAAAACTTGGTAAGAATAAATTCTACTTACTTTTTCCTACGTTATCCATAAAAATGTGCACTTGTTTTCAATCAAGCTTAATTTTCCAATATTAAAAAGTTCACAGCAAAAAAAAAAAAAATACGAAAAAACTTTAATATTATTGTGGCGAAAGAGCTGACTTTGATGGCTTGTCAGAAACTAATGGTAACCAGATGTATTGAATTAAACTGGTTTTTAGGTGCAGTAGTATATGTACTATTGGAAAATGCATGCCTTTTTTGAACACTTAAAAGTTTAAAAATTGGGTTTATGCCAAAAATTTTGGATTTGGGACCAATGTGCACTGTAGGGAGGTCAAAATATCACAGCGAAATGCCGTGACACCCCAACTTAATTTTTGGCTGTAGAATACGATGGCGTTTTCAGAAAGTCAAAGTTAGCTCTCGTTTTCGAGAAATTTAGGAAAGAAGTTTCAGATCTCCGAAGGTAATTTTTTTTCCGTCTATAAACTTTACTTGGTTTTTGAACCCTTTTCCGCGTAAAGATTTTGACGGTTGTTCTTATTTAATTGGGGTATTCTAAATTCAATGCCATCATTAGCTTTCCCAAACTGGTTCCGGTTCATGAGATAACGGTATGTAAAAATTACCATCAATTTGGATTTTTTGTTAATAACTCAGTCAGTTTATTAGATAAATTGACAAGACTTTGCACATGAGCATATTTTAGCATTACCTTAACTTTTTCTGAAAATAATTGAAATCGGGTGACTATAACATATAGCTGTCATACAACCGATTGTTCAGATATGGACATTTTGGGGCATAACTTCGCTATTGAAACAGCTAAGGACATCAAACTATGCAACATTTGTACCCGGATTGACCTTAATCTATTGTCAAGATCGTGTCACTATAACATATAGCTCCCATACAACTGATTTTTCAGATGTATGGTTTTGCACCTTTATTTTTTTATACATCCGAAAATAGTCATTCTGCGTGAAAAAGCAACATAAACACTTTCATTCAAAATGAATAGGTGAACAATTTTCTCATATACGATTTCCACGTATATGCATTAGTTATTGCACTTTTGTGCAACCAAGGTTGAAATTTCACCATAGGCTTTTTTTCAAGCCCGATAACTCATATATAGTATTAAATGAATTAGATGATCTTTATGTCGTCTTACAGAGAATTAAAAGAACTATTACGCAGTTTTTAAATGAAGAAAATATCTGCATGTTTAAAGATTTTATATGCATTTATAGTAAAATTTCCCTACAAAACTATTTTTTGAAAACTTTTGAAGCATATTTTTAGACATTATTTGGAGAAAAATTTTATGAAAAATTAACAAAAAAAAAATTATATTTTTATTATAATTTATTTTAAAACATTTCTTATCATTTTCACTAGCTTGTGAACCTGAAACCTTGGAAGTGATTTGTATAGATTGTGACCTGTTTAGCTACTGTCGCGAACTACACACATTTTCATACACTTTCAAGTTTTCTTTCAGAGCTTTGATAGTTTGGGCCTGATGCAAGACAGTTTTATTTTATCGGGGGTCGAAAATTCCATCGACAAAATAATCTATTATGCTAACCTCGTCCATCTGAACTGGCTTTGCAATATCCATTACTTACTTACTTCTGGCAGTCGGCATACTAACAGGGCACTGTCTCACACCATCTCATGCGTTCAAAATGTGATTGGTGCAGAGTCAGGCGTACACAGCTTGCAATGAGGACGATGCTGTAGGCACTCTGGAGCACCTTCTCTGCCAATGTCCAGCTTTCGGCAGACTACGATTTAACTGTCTCGGCTCTGTATACTTCACGTCTCTAGAGTACATTGCGGACCGGGAAATTCACAAAGTATTAAAACTTCCGAAGACATGCATTCCGAGTGTAATATAATAACATAATGCCTCCTGTATGTTGGCAACACTAAGGACCATATGTGGTCTATGTGAGGGGCCTTCAGACCTCAGCCAACGCAACCCTACCTAAGCTACTTACTTCTTACTTAATTTTCAGGTAACCGTCTAGACGATTTTGGCTGAGTCCAACATAGCACGCCAGATATTTTGTTTCGTGCAGCGTGGCGCCATTTGGGAATACCTAGGGAGCCAACAGTGTCGATGTCTGCGTACAGCTCATTGTTAAATCTCCGTCGATACTCGCCCTCGCCAACGCGCAAAGGTCCATAAATCCTCCGAAGAACTTTCCTCTCGAATACTCCAAGCGCCATCTCATCTGCTTTTGATATAGTCCATGCTTCTGCGCCGTACATGAGGACTGGAACGATGAGTATCCTGTAGAGTGTGATTTTGGTTCGTCGAGAGAGGACTTTACTTTTCAATTGCCTACTTAGTCCAAAGTGACATTTATTGGCAAGAGTGAATCTTCGTTGGATTTCAGTGCTGACATTATTTTTGGTGTTAATGCTGGTTCCCAAATAGACGAAGTCCTTAATAGTTTCGAATTTGTAGCTATCAACATTGACGTGGCTGCCAAGGCGTGCTGTTTCTTTGTGTGATGATAGGAGGTACTTCGTCTTGATCGCCAAACCCATTTTCTTAGCCTCTATATCCAGCTTGGAGAAGGCAGAACATACGGCGCGCATGTTAGTGCCAATGATGTCGATGTCATCCGCGTACGCTAGCAGTTGCACTCTTGTGGTATAAGATGCTTCCTTCACGGTGGAGTTCTGCAGCTCGTATTATCTTTTCCAGCATCAAGTTGAAGAAGTCACACGAAAGGGAGACACCTTGTCTGAAACCTCGTTTGGTCTCGAACGGCTCGAAGAGGTCCTTCCCTATTCTGGCGGTGCTGGTGGTGTTAGTCAGCGTCATTTGGCATAGCCGTATAAGTTTTGTAGGGAAACCAAATTCAGACATTGGGGCATATAGGCAATTCCTATTCGTGCTATCAAAAGCGGTTTTATAAAGATGGTGTGTTTCGGCTCCTTTTTCATGAGTTTTTTCCAGGATTTGGCGTATTGTGAAGATCTGGTCGATGGTAGATTTACCAGATCTGAAGCCACACGTATAAGGTCCGATCAGCTTGTTGATGGTGGGCTTCAGTCTTTCACACAATACACTTGCTAAGACCTTATATGCCATATTCAGAAGGCTTATCTCCTTTTTTATGGATTGGGCAGAGCACACTTATTCTGCATAGGAGTTGATGCATGCTCCTTATCAACTCTTCGCCGTCATGTTTGAATAGCTGGGCTGGCAATCCGTCAGCGCCCGGGGCTTTGTTATTTTTAAGCCGAGACATTGCTATTCGCACTTCGTCATGATCGGGTGGTGGAACATTCCTACCATCAACTGCTATTGGGGATTCGGGTCGAACATCTCCTTCCGCAATTTAACTGCTGCCGTTATCTAGCAGGGAGGAGAAGTGATCCCTCCACAATTTAAGTACACTCTGGACATCAGTTACCAGATCGCCGTTATCATTCCGGCAGGAATTGTCCCGGTCTTGAGACCTTCAGTTATCCACCTGACATTTTGATGAAATTTTCGACCATCATTCCTACCCGCCAGCATCTCAAAGTCTTTACACTCGCGCCTTTCGGCCTCCCTTTTTTTAATTCGAAAAAGGCGCCTCTCGTCCTTCTTAGCCGTCCGATAGTGCTCCCATACGCTTCGTGTTGCGCCCGCACGCAATGTAGCCCTGTAAGCAGCGTTCTTTCTTTCCGAGGCGTCATGGCATTCCTTATCGTACCAGGTGTTTTCTGCGGGCTCGCTGGTATCCAATAGTTTCCTCAGCGGCGGTACATCGTTTATGTTTCTTGGAACAGCAACGCAAGTTTCGTTTCGTTACGAGTTTTGTTACAAGTCCCTGATATATTCATATACAAATATCTCTTGTTGCAATTTAAATACCTGCTAACAGGCAAGTAGGCCTAACGGCGCAGTTCCCTATTTTGATCTTGGGAGGTAAAGTATTGACTTTTTTAAATTCTGACTTCAAATTTGGCTTCCCTGCATCGAATTTACGCAGTACTAATTTTTTAATTGAAAATAAAAATTGGTCGGTTAGAGGGATAAATCGAAAAGAATTGAAAGTAATTCAAAAATAATTGAAAAATATATGTAGTGAATATCAAGTACCAATAAAACATACTTTTATTTGGAAATTAATTTTTGTCATTTACTGAGTACTTAATGCTAATTGTACTTGTACGGGTTTACGTTTCTTCTTTTCAGGAAAACGCCAAAAACCCTTATGCATTTGAAGGGTTTGAAAAAGTGGTAATAGATGAGGAGTCAGTGAGTTTTAAAGAGGAACCAAACACTGAAGTAGTCGAAAGTGAAAATTGCGATGAATATGAAGTAAGTATGTACGCATATATAGCAGATGTTTTCGTTAATATAAAAATACTATCAGAAAGTCAGATTTTACATAGACTTATATGACCTTTATCATCAGGAGTGGACTCGAAGGCAAGAGTTCAACCTGTCAAACAGGCATACTTGCAGAATACAGTACGTTAAGCTATCCCTTGCTCTATCGATGTACCTATTCTTCTCCCACCCTTTCCCTCTTGTATTGGTTGAAACTTCATGTCGTGCCACAATTCAAGGAAAACTTATTTTCAAGGGGACGTGACACCACCTCTGATTCCAAATCACAGACTTCGTAAACAAATAGTCTTAACGATTAAGTAAAGAATTTTCTCAACTAAATCGAAACGAATTTATCGTTACGAAATCTTTTCGATTTAATCCTTGCGAAATCGTTTAGAAATTTCCTATGCCATTTTTTTAATATATATCTGTGTTCATATGGAACAGTAGCTTAAGTGTACTTAAGGAAAAAATGAGTTAGTTTCCCAAAAATTGAAATAATGCATCTCAGAGAGTACATTCTGCAGTTTTTGTTTAAAATACTTCTCAGGCTTTCAACCAGCTTCAGTCTCAATGATTTTACTTAGAAATTCTGTGCGGGGAACTGATAGAAAATTACACAAACTTACGAGTATCTTGAAAATTTGGCTTTCGACATAAGCTACTGTTCGATATGAACATATCGTCGCTCCGGAAGAAGAAAGACGCATGTCAGTAATTTGTCGACGAAAAAAGGCGCATTAGAAATATATCGGGGAAGAAACATGTCGACGAAGATAGACGCATTAAAAAATATTTCGACGAACAGAGACACATTATAAAATATTTCGACGAAGAAAGACGCATTAGCATTAATATTGACAAAAAAAAATAAAAAATCGAATACGTCTTTCTTTCCTAAAAAATATTTAAATGCGTCTTTTTTGATAGTAAAAAAAAATAAAGCGTCTTTCTTTCGAAAAATATTTTTAATGCGTCTTTCTTTGAAAGAAAAAAGTTTGCGTCTTTCTTCTTCTATAGCGACGATATATATATATATTTCTTAGGCGTTTTTGAAGCAAAATCTTAAATAGGACGTTATTGAAACATTTTTTCAAATAGGGCGTTTTTGAAGCAAAATCTGAAATAGGACGTTATTGAAACAATTTTTCAAATAGGGCGTTTTTGAAAACATTTTTGAAATAGGGCGATCTTATTCTCAGCCGTCGATATATTAATATTGGAATGACTGTTACAAAACAAAGATCCAATTTACCTGGTTAATATAATATATATAATATAACTTCGCAATATAATATATATAATATAACTTCAGCACGCGACCATGTCAACGTAGAG
Organism: Urophora cardui; assembly: GCA_960531455.1. Taxonomy (NCBI): domain Eukaryota; kingdom Metazoa; phylum Arthropoda; class Insecta; order Diptera; family Tephritidae; genus Urophora; species Urophora cardui. The sequence goes on from OY482671.1 coordinate 36,987,899, forward strand.
ACGCAACAATAGTGCAGCCATTGTTGTATTTACTTATCCAATTATTCATTTTGCTGCAGTTCACAAATTCGGTTTCTTTTAAAATGTGTTTCCTTTTTTTCAAAATTAAGAATTATACTTTACGAAATTGTTTCGAAATCTTTAAGCGATAGAATGTCGACTTCGATCAAAAAAATTTAATTTCTGAGAATTGCAGACTTCTCATTACTAAATTTGAACGAAATCGTTAAGCAGTATCGGAAGACTTTCGACTTTGTTCAGAAAAGTCTGACTACCGACAAAATCGAAAAAAATTGTTTTGTTGGACGATACATCAATTAATATTCTACAAACACAGCAAACAAAACAATGTGGATAATTTTAAAATGTTTGTCCCGAACATCAAAAATCATCATGCCAAATATGTATGCTAAATTTGATCAGTATAAAAAAATTAGTTATTTCACATCGAATTTTGTACATAATATAAAGTTAGGAATGTTACCTAGTTACACTACCCGACCAATTTTCAAATGTGGAGAATATTTTTTTTCGGGTAGTGTTATCTGTGTGATAGAATACATCATAATCAGCGTTGCCACTTTGGTTATTTTTAACCAAAATTGGTAATTTTTTTTCTCTAAAACCGATTTTGGTAATTTGGTAATTTTTTTCCCGGTTTGGTAATTTTTCCATTCCTTGGGCTAATATACCATTATATGAGAGGTATCTACCAATCCACTTTATCCGATATCGACGATTTTTACGCATTTAGTATATACTTATTTCCCATTTTTCAGTGCTCTAACACAAATAGTTTAAGAGATATACAACGTGAAAATCGCAGTTTTCAAGCGAAGAATCACCCCCTCTTCACAGGCACCTCCATCATCGCATCGGCATGAAAAAAGATTCTATGGAAGGATTCCTTTCATATGATATATGCATGTATTTTTTTCCGACACGATGACATTAACAGCCAGTTTCACGAAAGAATTTAAGTTTAATTTAATTATTCTGATTTTAATTTTATATGAAATCTGAAGTCAGAATTTTCAAATTGGTTCTAGTTTCTGAGATATTCATGTCCAAATAGGCAAAAAGCGTGTTTTTGGCTATATTTCCTGCGTAATATCTTTTATATCATTTTTTTTTTGTTCAAAACCAAGTACACCGTTAGAAAGCACTGTCCATACCATTGAGCGTTTAAATTTTTCAGAAATCTTTATTAGAATTGGAAATATTGTCATTTAAGTTTCATTAATTTGGCAAATTTTCCCATACAAAAAATGAAGACTTTTTGAAGCATACTTTTGGGAATTTTTTATGGGAAAAATGTACGAAAACTTAAAAAAATTCACTGCATAAAAAAGTTCATAAAACAAAAAAGCGTAAACGAATTTTTAAGATTTCTTCACCTATTTATAAAGCACATTCACCAGCACTCAATATTAAAAATTTGGGGATGTAATATTTTTCATTTTTTTTTGTATTTCATGTTAAAGTTTTCCAATTTTTACACAATTTTTTTTTTGAAAAGAAAAAAGCTGCAAAAAAATAATACTAACGCTGATAAAAAAAAAATTATTTAATAATTTGAAAGTATGAACTATTGTCTACAAGGGTGCTCAACGCTCTCGTATTGAATGGGGAAACTCCTATACATCTACAAAAATTTATTAGTGCACTCAGAAAAAATTTGTGTTAGATTTAAAAAAAAAGTTACAAACTACAAGTAAATTTTTATTGTACGATTGGAAAATTTTACATACAACATATGTAAATACATACATATGTATGTACAATATTTACAACATATTTTATTTATATTAAATTAAGATATGAACTCGTAGATATAAAAAAAATGTATCTACATATTACATAATAACAATAAGTGATAAGTTTATTCAAGGCTGTTTAATAAATTGTCAATATTTTTTTGTGATAAAAGGTTTCTCTGGTTTGTTTTGATTAACCTAATGCTAGAAAAGGCTTTTTCGCAAATATAAGTGCTTCCGAACATGGATAAGTATTTTAAAATTTCATTTCTTATGAGTGGATACTTGTCATATTTTATTTCTGTCATATACATAACTTACTTTAATTATTAATTTATATTCGTACCTATAATTAATTAGCATAGGCTGTGACTCGCAATAATATTTCAGCAAAAAAAGCTCTAATTCCTACTTTTCTTATTAAAATCTACTTTTATTTTTCTTCAAATAATTTGAAATACACTTTTGCCACACATTTTTCAATATTAACTAGAAATTTTGTTCAGTTTTTTCGTTTGCCTACAAATCGCACCCTAAATCAAAAAATTGCACAACTCAAAATTTTTTGAATTCATGAATAACGTATTTAGGGACTGCTAAATGTTAGTCTCCTCCCAGCAAAAGTCTTCTTCCTTACCCAAGGTTTTACTTCAAAGCTTGTTTGTAAAGAAAAAGGTTTTCTTGCATTTCTTCCGTATATTTTATATTTATTTGGGTTTTGAGTTACGTCGCTTTTCAATTCGAGAATTCAATTTTTTCAAAAAAATTTTATTTTCAATTTGTTAGTGTAATTTTCAATTTCATATGGGAAGGGCGACGCCAACGTAGCTTCATATGGGAAGGGCGAAGCTGACGTAGCTTCGCCCTTCCCATAAGAAACTCAATCACATTCATTTGAAATTTTTTATACCTGTGGGCATATGGCAGGGGAAGAAAATTTTATTTTTATATTCAAAGGGCGAATTTGTATCTGTGCCTATGTCTGGGGGGAAAAACAAAAACAAATGTGATTCAAGGGCATAGGCATGAGCATCTATGATTGTCTACAACATAGTGAAGAAATTTTCTATTAGTCGCCTAAAAATAAGATTTTTCATAATGTCAAAAGGAGCCTAATTATTGAGTTTTGAAAAAAGCACTTTTAGTCAAATAGGAGAAATATTATTCAAGCGAAAGGCTCAAGTGGATTTCAAAAATTAAAATGCAGTTTGATTAAAAATATATCATTTCAAAACAAATAAAAAAATTTGGGGAGATCATATTTTTTATTTTTTTATTTAAAGTTGAGGAAAATTTTGTTTTCATCGACTTTTTTTCTCAAGTTCATATAAATCCAAGAGTGATCGCTGTTTACAAAAGGCTTATCGTTTCTGAAAGGCCTAATCAAGATCTGTGTAATGATGTATCACTCGATTACGTACGTCAATAATTGGATGAGATACTGCATTTTGTATAAGGTGTAATTGTTGAGAAATAAAAGGACTTATTTTTGCTCAGTTTTGGGCACCCTGTACGGCTAAACAAAACAAGACTCAAAAAATTTTATATAACCTTTTTTTTACAAATTGATATCTCTGTCGATCGCTTTTAAAAAAATTTGATTTGCTAATACTTTAATTTCGATTTTATTTTCGGCCGCTATCACCCAGGTGCGGCGTGTATGTGTGTATGTATCTTGGACCGACCTGTATAAGTGGATCTCTTCCTCAGACTACTTTTTTTTCTGGGCGTCCGCCTAAATTCGAACTTCGGATTTTTCAGCTGGTAAGCTAATGGCATAAATATTAGGCTATCGCCGCCTTGCACTTTGCTTGGATTAATTTTTTTTGTTTTTCCTTTTTACAACCAACCATTCAGCATCAGCGAATTTGCCGACGTTTGTGACCTATATGTTGGTGGGGTTGTATGTTTTTGTTTTATTATTATTATTTGTAACCGTAGGTTTCCAGAAGAAAGTGTGAAACTTTTAGATACTTTTGAAGTTAGTTAAAGAGTTTGATGCATAATTTACGATATTTGTATACTAAAATTAAAACTTATAGTCAGAGATATGATTTTTGTTATTTATACAAAAAATGGTAATTTTTTGGTAATTTTTTTTTAAATTTTTGGTAAATTTTTGATTTTGGCTGTGGCAACGCTGATCATAATCAGCCTTGGGCACCACTACACTCAAGCCATTACTAAAAAATGAGTGTGTGTTGGTGCGCCTACTGTAGGATAAAGTGAAAAATTACTAAAAATAATCAGTCTGCATGCAGATGTTGAGCGAGCAGGGTCATGCGCGCACGCTTCGCGAAATTATGAAACAACGTACGTATACACATACATATATACATACATATGCTTGTTGTTTGGCATCTGCAAATAGAATAAAATAATTTCAAGCGACGATCACCTAGCGACCACTTGCTTTCACGCCAGTCGAAGGCAAACTGATTATTTTTCCTAAGCGACGATCGCCAAGTCCCATCGTAAGCGCTCGTTTTACGCTCTTTATTTGTCTGTAGTAGTGACAATCGGTGTGTATACGTACACGGGCGCTTACTCTCATTTAGCAGGTGCTAAGGTTTTGCCCAAGGCTGATCATAATCATGGGAGCCATAGCTTTGAAACTGGAAGTAGCAATAACATATGTATGTCTGCTTAAAGCAAGAATTGAGTTCGCAAAACATACATACTTTAGAGTATAAAATGTATAATGAACTACCAATTGAGATAAAAGAAAGCATATTGTGAAATTTAAAAACGTTATTTTTATATTTTAAAACGTTAAAAATTCAATTTTAATGTACATAAAATTTAATTTTTAATTACTTGTTTTTGGCCGCTGGTGTAAATTATTTTGTTTTTTTTACATGACCGTTTATTTCTAATAATTGCTTTATGTGTATTTTTCAGGGACTGTAACGGTTATGAGTAGACTGCGAATCTTTATGCAATTGCATATTTTTAAGGAGAAGAGATAGCGATATGGCTCAAAAGAGAAAAATGAATGTTATTAATTAAATATTCTAAATTTGCATATTTATTTCTGCATATTTTGCATATTGCATATAACTTGCATATTTGCATGTAACTTGCATATTTGCATATAACTTGCATATTTACATAAAAATTGAAAATTTGCATATACATTTTATCGTGAGACAGACACTTTGGCGTTTTCATACTCCTATAATTTTTTCAAATTAAAGAATTCTATGGAGGTTTAACAGATTTAATCCGCAAGTTAGAGTCGCGCGGAGTTCTCCTAACGGCTTCAATGGCCATTATAACAGAAGCTTTTGAAAGACTTCGCGCTACGCCAGGACCATGTGGGGAAATAGTTTTGGCCAAAATGGATGCTATTACAAAAAGGAACCCTGCTTTTGAAGACATATCAAGAGTAGCCAAAATACTTTCAGGTGACAACAAAATACTAGAATCTCAAATTCAGATTCCCAGTCGATTTTGGAGCAAATTTAAGTATGCTCCGGTTACATCTTGTGATGTTGAGCGTTCATTTTCAGCATATAAACTGATATTAACCGATAAGCGTCACAATTTCGGCATTCAGAATCTGGAGAAAACAATTGGTCTTAACTACAACTAAAATTATCTCTTTACATTAAAAATTATTATAATAAAAATTAGTTACCATTTGCAGTTTTGTTTTGGGTGTTAATGGGTTATTTATTTGCAGGGAACAAATGTTCCAGCATACAACAAATGATTTTTGCATTCAACTGTATTTACTTATTGTGTATATCACTTAAAATTCCATATTTTATATGAAAAAGGTGTATTTTTAATTTGCATATAACTTGCATATAAGTTGCATATATTTTGCATATTCAAAACAGAGCAAGAAAATTCGTTTTGGAATGCGAATATATAGTTTTGAATCAATATAACACTTAATAAAGCATTTTAAATTTTTTGCATAAAGATCCGCAGTCTAGTTATGAGTTATATCCGTCTGATAGAAAAATAAAACTAAAAAAATAACTTAATTTCTGACCGAAAAATAAAACTCAACAAATAACTTTTATTTTCTTATGGAAAAATAAAACTCAAGAAATAACTTTTATTTTCGGAGGGAAAAATAAAACTCAAGAAATAACTTTTATTTTCTGAGCAGATATGCAATAATGCAAGCAATAATGATTAAAAATCAATTTTTTTATAAAAATCGAAAAAATAAAAGTTAATGCACCTATAGATAGTCTGCGTTACGGTGATTACATCTGTGTACTTCTTTTGCGTTCAGCATTTCTCCTTCAGTATGATTTTTTTAGTCAAAATTTAAAAAATAACGATTATTTGCAATCCCTGGTATTTTTTATAGAGCTATTGTCCAGTTTTATTTAAGAAAAATTAAAAAAATTTTTTGGTAGAAGTTATGGATCCATTTCGGAGATCACCACATCTCTTCATCAGACTTCTTTAGACGGCTCCTACCGAGGATCGAACCCGCGTCGTTCGATTGGTAATCTAATGTCATCCCACTAGGCTACCACCGCCGTAAGCTTTGTTTCGCTTAACTCTCAATTTTCCTTTATCACAAGCGGTGGCTACATTTTTGTAGTTGAGACTCGGATGGAGAGAAAATGAAGAGAATGCCGTTGGATTCAATTATAGGTTGATTTCATGGTTCGAATCCGGAAGAGACTATAAAATAGAGAACGCTGCAGTGAAGCAGCATTTTTTCTCTCATAGTGCTTAAAATAAAAATAAACATTTTTGAATTTAAAATGTTTTTTCTTGATTTCACAATTTTACAATGAACATTTCTAAAATAAAAATTTTCGTATTTACATCACTTTAAATACGTTTTTGCCCATTTTAAGCACGTTTTCATATGTTTTTATAATTTTTTTCCCCGAGTGTAGGCCACCATAAAAATTCAAACACAATTTTTGTCGATCAAACATAGAGATTGACTTCAGATTGCAGTCGAAATATCGACAATTAAACATAATAAATAAACACAATAATAAAATTCAGGGCTGCAAACCACTGCAAAAATCGATGCGGATCGGTTCAGTGGCTCGAACCACTTAGAAAAAATCTGTACAAGAACCGGTTAATGAATGCCTCTGAGCATTGTTTTTACAAAAAATAATGTTCTAAAGAACTTTTGTTAATTAACTGGAATTCATAGTTAATGAATTGGGCAACCAGGAATATGCAAATGCATATTTTCCCGTTGCAGTCCTATTTACATATGATAAATATATATCGGCGTTTTAGATCAAGACGAAGGGCATATTTTTGTATATTTAGGTCAAAAAGGCTTATTTTTGCATATCTTGACTTATTTGGATATTTTTGACATATTCTGCTATAAATGCACATTTTAGCATATTATTTCGTCATATTTATGCGGCTCGCTCGTAAAATAGTTCTTATTTAGATTTTTTACTCTGCCAACTTTGTTTTGTATATGCGCATACTATTTGCCATTCCTCTTTGTGTGACAAGTACAAGGCGTATTTAATAATTTTCGCAATTCTTCGTTCAAATGTGCTACACGAATCGGCTGTGCAACTACCCTACCAGAGAGGTGAGCATTTTATAGGCATTTATATGAGCACTGTGATTAATGGTGACAGTCCTTAACATGATGAAATAATAAAATGGTGGACGCAGCAGAGAAAGGCTATTTTGTTTTTGTAATAGTAAGCTGTCAAATTTTCGGTTTTTGGTTTTTGATTTTACCCTCTTGCACGTGTTATTCCTGGAAATAGCTTGTGTGTTCGCTTGTATGTTCGCTGGCGTTTTTTCTGTTTTTGACAGTTTTATCTACGGCCGTTCAACGGTAATCGCCTATTCCCTTTTCAGTGCAACGACCATATTATTATTTGGTCATGGTCCTTAAAAAAGTATTCAATTTTGTTCAGGCCGCTTAAAAAAGTGAGCACTTCTCCTCCCAAGTCTATACGCCATCTCTTTTTTACTAATTGTATACTCACATAACCAAATAATATATCTTACTCGTTCTAACAGAGCATGCAAATCATCATTAATATACTGACTGCGCTAGCAACAAAGCTGTTGAATGTTTACATCAAAAACACCTTGCACCAAATGACAAAAGTTCTGAAAAAAGTCCCCAAAAATTACTCGCACCGAATGCGAAAAGTGCTGAAAATTTTAACTAAAAACCACTCAAAGCGAATGCTAAAAGTACTGAAAATTTTCACCAAAAACTACTCAAAGCGAATGCTGAAAGTGATAAAAAATTTTACCGAAAACTACTCAAAGCGAATGCTAAAAGTACTGGAAAATTTCACCAAAAACTACTCAAAGCGAATGCCCAAAGTGCCGAAAAAACGTACTCACCTGTATTCCCGGAAAAATAAAATGTATTCAAAATTTGTTATTTTCATCTTCACAATTGCAATGCAAACAATGAATGCATTGCACCGTTTCATTTAAAACTAGTGTGCACACATAAAAAATGTTTAAAATGCAACCAATTTTATAATTAAAAAAAAGTTACCGTTTCAATCGTTTGCCAATTTAAACACTATATACTTAACTATTTCACCTGGTAGGGAGTTTCCAATTTCAAACATCAGCTTACCATTTGTAATCAAATGATTACCATTGGTAATCAAATGAATTTTATTGCACAATTCCTTACATTCAACGGCGCAGCAGCGGTGTTTGTTTGCTGTTGTGTGAGCACAGCCGTACGATTGGATACTGGTAAATTTATTGCTGCTGACGATGGTGAACTATTTTCCGGTGTAGTGAGCGGTGTTCTTGTAGTCAATTCTGGCTCAACGATTACCAAAGTTGGCCATTGCTGAAGGATCCATGGACTAGCTGCCGGGGTTGAATGTGAAGTGATGTCTGTGCAATTGAGATGAAAAATTTATGAGTATAAATAAAGCCCAAATTGTGTACATTGCAACTTACCTATGTCAGATCATAGTTTTTTAAATTTCTTATTTTGTGCAACTCTTTTTGTTATTCAAAATATTACTAAATTTGATTTCCTTTCCTAAATTTTTTCCATCACCGTTTGACGTTTCTTTCGTATTTATTTTTCGTGTGACTGTTCTAGTGAGAGAGGGGAGAATTGAGACTTTTCTTCAACATTGGATTCGTGCTTATTGAAACTTCAGTTGTATGCTAAGTATAGTATCTTCGCTTGTAACTTCTATTTGGATCGATAGGTCAATTCCAAAACTCGATACCATCTGTTAGGGTAGTAGGCTTTATATAAAACCATAAGAAAAAATATAAACTTGCTTATAACTTTTGATTGTATTGTCCGATTGGTACCAAAATTTGACTGCATCCAAATTAAGATGCGCAAACACCAAAAACGGGAAAACGTACTAAGTCGACTTAGTACAGTATTGTTTGGAAACGTCGATATGTTCGATTTTCGTTTTGAACATCAATGCACAAAAATGAATTGTCATAATTTAGACTACTACTCTATCAATATATTTCCACATTCATGTAAAAATATATGTATGGCTAAATTCTCAGTTTTAAGATATTATGCATATGAACTGTATCCGTTAAAAATAAACATGCATATATGCGAAGTATATTTTAGCATTCATTTACATATAAAATGTGTACTAATTTGTTTGGTACATTTTGCCCTCATTTGGTACATACATTTCAATCTTAAAATTGGTACAAAATAAAAATTTATTGTGGCAACCGTGGTCCTCACCCCCATTTTCAGTACTCTACTACAAATATTTCAAGAGATTTTCTGTGTGAAAGTTTCAGTGCCCATCCCTGCTTCACCAAGACCTAGTGTTTTTATCCCTTGAGTACATAATTATCTCGTATGCCCCAATACCAACATTCAGTACTCTCTTCACACCAAATTTCAGTACTCTTTTAAAAATATTTCACGATATTTCAGTTTGTATGGTAGGTGCCAATTCCTGCTTCACCAAAACCTAGCGTTTTTATCCGTTGACATGTCATGTTCCTTCACACCAATTTTCAGTATTTTATTACAAATACTTCAATAGATATTACGAAATAGAGGAATATTTTGTATGGGAGGTGCCCATCCCTGCTCTTCAATAAGATTAGCAGCCTCATTCCCTTTCACGAACGATAGTCGCGAAGACGATATCGTCTGATTTTGGTATTATGAAACTTACGTTGCCGATATCGTCTAGCGTTACGTTGATCGCCAGCAACACGAAAAGAAATGTCAAATTTGCAACTCTGTTCTCCTATGATTCATCATTCAAGAAAGTAGGCACAGTGGCGAGTTCATATATTTTGTTACTGCAGTTAGCTTATTTTCATTACTTTTCTGCCAAATCTAAATAATTAGTGTTAATTAACGTTAGAGGGTAGAAAACACACACCTATTGATAGAGTGTAATGTCAAAATGGTATTTTGCCTTGGTTAAAGAATGAATTCACTTTGGACTCGCCTTGCGTACCATATTTGATGAAACATCAACACATCTATTCCGGTTTACGATCCACTTTCATCGGAGGTGAATCGGATCAAATGGCATTCTGCAATTCGATTGACGTCCGATGAACGTCAGATTTTTTCGAAGTTCGGAAATCGGCATTCTGGTTCACGATGGATCGGATTTTTGACAGTTTATCGGAGCGATTCTTTCCGTCAGCTTTTGCGTGTCGGAGGCAATAGAAATTTTGATTATTTTTGGAAATATTACCAATTTAATGTAATTAAACTATGATTTTTAAATTTATGCAACATTATTATACAAAACGGGCTTGGTTTAGCTATGCTACTGGCCTTTTCTTTGCAAAATAAGTGAAAAAAAGGAATCTGCTTTAGTACAATAGACTGAATAGAGGGAAATAAGTACAAGGAGTTGCAACGTATTGAACTTTTATTTAATAATAAAATTTATTATCCTTTTTAGCAATATTTATATATTATTGTTTAATAAAAGCTTCTGAAAATAATTTTAATTGTGTATTATTACTACGCTCATGTAATATGAGTGGGTAGCGCAAGTCGGGCATAATTTCTGTGCCAAGATGTACTCCTTTAAGCATTTTTGCCTGACTGTGTCTTTTTAAAGATTTAAAATATCGCCTTGTAACATGATTTACAAACATTTGCACGAGAAACTAACAAATCGAAGAAACGTGCTCACTTTCTATATCCGTTCATGCTCAACGCGTCCTGGCGAGTCACAAAATTCCTGCTACACGATATGTACATATTCATGACTTGATTGATCGCAACCTGGATCTCAAATTTGCTTTTATGTTTTGCGATCCATAAAAACTTGTTGATATGCGACCAGTGTGGAGCGTCATCCATAGATTGCATCAATATAACATATTACTATAAATACATAGTGTAAAACAAACCAACTGCAAGAGGTTTTCGCATGAAACTTTGTTGGAATAAGCTGTAAATGTTATTTTCACTAAAGTTGGCATTTTCATTGCCCTTGAGTTCATGGAGTCCAGTTTTTTTTTTATTATTTTTAAATTACTAATAGTTAAAGTGGGAATCGCAATAATGTACCACTGGTGTTAAGGGAAAATTTGTATATAATGAACCACGATCCTATCACAGATCATAAAAAAGTCGCTCCCGCGGACGATTATAGCGCAAGAGATATTCCTTATTAAAGCAATGTGTGTGTAGAAGACTTCTTTGTGTCACCGGCCTTTGGGCGCGCTTTAAAAAATCCTCAGCCGGCAGAATTCTCCTTTTGGAGAACTTTAATATTATAATTTAATAATAGTTGAAAGCGTTGAAGGTAGATGAATTATCATCCAAAGAATATTTCCTCAAAGTTTCATTGAAAAATTCGCAGTAGTTTGTAAATAAATAAAATTGGTTCATTCTATCCAAGCTTATCCGGTGTTAATTTCCGAATTACAAGGTATTATCGCATGAAACTTGGTGACAGTATTCTATAAATGCCGTTTTCATATATGTTGTCACTTTTTTTAATAATAGAAAGCAATATTTAAAAAAAATTGAATTAAAATTAATGTCCAAATTCCTTTGTTCTTCCATTTATTTTTCCACTAAATAAGCTGTTGCAGCAATGGAATCCATTTTTTAACCATTTAATATATTCTTTCTGAAAATTTAATCTAAAACTTACTGAAAATATAAATTTGCTGTCAAAAATACAAATGTGCTGTCAAATAATACATATTATTTCGCATAAACGCTACCTAACACTGATTCGAACATAGTTTAACACTTAACAACACTTATGTTCGAAACGTCGTAAACCAGAATATCAATTTTCGTTTTGTCGTAGCAGTCGGCGTCGCCGCGATCGTAGTTCCGAGGGATTGTAGAATAGCTGTGCTAAGTCATACAATTTTGCAAATAAAACGTTGAAAGTTGCCACAAAATTATGTTTCACTTGAAAAATGCCAACAAACATACAAAATATTCCACGAATAACACGTGAAAAATGTGAAATCAAAACAAAGTACATATGTATAATAATTTGACAACCTATAAAACTGAAAGAAGAGGAGCAATTACCTATCTCTGACTTGTAACGCGTTTCGGGTTCGGTTTCTGTTACACAGCTAAGTAACGATACAGAAACAGAAACAAAACTCCTTTGTAACAAAAGTCGTAACAAAACTCCGAAACGTTTCCAGCAGAAACAAAACCTGTAACGAAACTAAATTAATTTTGTTCCTTGTAACAGAAACAGAAACAAAACTTCTTTGTAACAAAAGTCGTAACAAAACTCCGAAACGTTTCCAGCAGAAACAAAACCTGTAACGAAACTAAATTAATTTTGTTCCTTGTAACAAAATCCGTAACGAAACTAAATTAATTTTGTGTGAATTTAAATGAGCTATTGGCCATTTTTTTTTTTTTTTTTTTAAAGAAGAAAAATTGAAAAAATTTTTTGGGTAGAAGTTATGGATCCATTTCGGAGATCACCACATCCCCTCATCAGACTTCTTCAAGCGGCCTCAACCGAGAATCGAACTTAAGTCGTTCGATTGGTAGTCATATGTCTATCCCATTGAGCTACCACCGCCGTCAGCTTTGTTTCGCTTAAATTTAAATTTTCCCTCCATTACAATCCACATACCAACAACAGTAGCTTAATGACACTCTGCCTTTGCTACCTAGTATGTTGGTGCGATTGTGTGTTTGGTTTGTACAAAGTTCTAAAGCTATTAACAAGCAAAGCTTTTGTACAGGCAATGCTTGTTATTGTTTTCAGACTTTTGTTTTTCGGCAGGCTCTCCGATATACATATTTACGTTTGTATTTATATGGCCGTTTTAATTCTAATAATTATTTTATGTGAATTTAAATGAGCTATTGGCCATTTTTTTTTTTTTTTTTTTTTTTAAAGAAGAAAAATTGAAAAAATTTTTTTGTGCAACTACCCTACCAGAGAGGTGAGCATTTTATAGGCATTTATATGAGCACTGTGATTAATGGTGACAGTCCTTAACATGATGAAATAATAAAATGGTGGACGCAGCAGAGAAAGGCTATTTTGTTTTTGTAATAGTAAGCTGTCAAATTTTCGGTTTTTGGTTTTTGATTTTACCCTCTTGCACGTGTTATTCCTGGAAATAGCTTGTGTGTTCGCTTGTATGTTCGCTGGCGTTTTTTCTGTTTTTGACAGTTTTATCTACGGCCGTTCAACGGTAATCGCCTATTCCCTTTTCAGTGCAACGACCATATTATTATTTGGTCATGGTCCTTAAAAAAGTATTCAATTTTGTTCAGGCCGCTTAAAAAAGTGAGCACTTCTCCTCCCAAGTCTATACGCCATCTCTTTTTTACTAATTGTATACTCACATAACCAAATAATATATCTTACTCGTTCTAACAGAGCATGCAAATCATCATTAATATACTGACTGCGCTAGCAACAAAGCTGTTGAATGTTTACATCAAAAACACCTTGCACCAAATGACAAAAGTTCTGAAAAAAGTCCCCAAAAATTACTCGCACCGAATGCGAAAAGTGCTGAAAATTTTAACTAAAAACCACTCAAAGCGAATGCTAAAAGTACTGAAAATTTTCACCAAAAACTACTCAAAGCGAATGCTGAAAGTGATAAAAAATTTTACCGAAAACTACTCAAAGCGAATGCTAAAAGTACTGGAAAATTTCACCAAAAACTACTCAAAGCGAATGCCCAAAGTGCCGAAAAAACGTACTCACCCGTATTCCCGGAAAAATAAAATGTATTCAAAATTTGTTATTTTCATCTTCACAATTGCAATGCAAACAATGAATGCATTGCACCGTTTCATTTAAAACTAGTGTGCACACATAAAAAATGTTTAAAATGCAACCAATTTTATAATTAAAAAAAAGTTACCGTTTCAATCGTTTGCCAATTTAAACACTATATACTTAACTATTTCACCTGGTAGGGAGTTTCCAATTTCAAACATCAGCTTACCATTTGTAATCAAATGATTACCATTGGTAATCAAATGAATTTTATTGCACAATTCCTTATATTCAACGGCGCAGCAGCGGTGTTTGTTTGCTGTTGTGTGAGCACAGCCGTACGATTGGATACTGGTAAATTTATTGCTGCTGACGATGGTGAACTATTTTCCGGTGTAGTGAGCGGTGTTCTTGTAGTCAATTCTGGCTCAACGATTACCAAAGTTGGCCATTGCTGAAGGATCCATGGACTAGCTGCCGGGGTTGAATGTGAAGTGATGTCTGTGCAATTGAGATGAAAAATTTATGAGTATAAATAAAGCCCAAATTGTGTACATTGCAACTTACCTATGTCAGATCATAGTTTTTTAAATTTCTTATTTTGTGCAACTCTTTTTGTTATTCAAAATATTACTAAATTTGATTTCCTTTCCTAAATTTTTTCCATCACCGTTTGACGTTTCTTTCGTATTTATTTTTCGTGTGACTGTTCTAGTGAGAGAGGGGAGAATTGAGACTTTTCTTCAACATTGGATTCGTGCTTATTGAAACTTCAGTTGTATGCTAAGTATAGTATCTTCGCTTGTAACTTCTATTTGGATCGATAGGTCAATTCCAAAACTCGATACCATCTGTTAGGGTAGGCTTTATATAAAACCATAAGAAAAAATATAAACTTGCTTATAACTTTTGATTGTATTGTCCGATTGGTACCAAAATTTGACTGCATCCAAATTAAGATACGCAAACACCAAAAACGGGAAAACGTACTAAGTCGACTTAGTACAGTATTGTTTGGAAACGTCGATATGTTCGATTTTCGTTTTGAACATCAATGCACAAAAATGAATTGTCATAATTTAGACTACTACTCTATCAATATATTTCCACATTCATGTAAAAATATATGTATGGCTAAATTCTCAGTTTTAAGATATTATGCATATGAACTGTATCCGTTAAAAATAAACATGCATATATGCGAAGTATATTTTAGCATTCATTTACATATAAAATGTGTACTAATTTGTTTGGTACATTTTGCCCTCATTTGGTACATACATTTCAATCTTAAAATTGGTACAAAATAAAAATTTATTGTGGCAACCGTGGTCCTCACCCCCATTTTCAGTACTCTACTACAAATATTTCAAGAGATTTTCTGTGTGAAAGTTTCAGTGCCCATCCCTGCTTCACCAAGACCTAGTGTTTTTATCCCTTGAGTACATAATTATCTCGTATGCCCCAATACCAACATTCAGTACTCTCTTCACACCAAATTTCAGTACTCTTTTAAAAATATTTCACGATATTTCAGTTTGTATGGTAGGTGCCAATTCCTGCTTCACCAAAACCTAGCGTTTTTATCCGTTGACATGTCATGTTCCTTCACACCAATTTTCAGTATTTTATTACAAATACTTCAATAGATATTACGAAATAGAGGAATATTTTGTATGGGAGGTGCCCATCCCTGCTCTTCAATAAGATTAACAGCCTCATTCCCTTTCACGAACGATAGTCGCGAAGACGATATCGTCTGATTTTGGTATTATGAAACTTACGTTGCCGATATCGTCTAGCGTTACGTTGATCGCCAGCAACACGAAAAGAAATGTCAAATTTGCAACTCTGTGCTCCTATGATTCATCATTCAAGAAGGTAGGCACAGTGGCGAGTTCATATATTTTGTTACTGCAGTTAGCTTATTTTCATTACTTTTCTGCCAAATCTAAATAATTAGTGTTAATTAACGTTAGAGGGTAGAAAACACACACCTATTGATAGAGTGTAATGTCAAAATGGTATTTTGCCTTGGTTAAAGAATGAATTCACTTTGGACTCGCCTTGCGTACCATATTTGATGAAACATCAACACATCTATTCCGGTTTACGATCCACTTTCATCGGAGGTGAATCGGATCAAATGGCATTCTGCAATTCGATTGACGTCCGATGAACGTCAGATTTTTTCGAAGTTCAGAAATCGGCATTCTGGTTCACGATGGATCGGATTTTTGACAGTTTATCGGAGCGATTCTTTCCGTCAGCTTTCGCGTGTCGGAGGCAATAGAAATTTTGATTATTTTTGGAAATATTACCAATTTAATGTAATTAAACTATGATTTTTAAATTTATGCAACATTATTATACAAAACGGGCTTGGTTTAGCTATGCTACTGGCCTTTTCTTTGCAAAATAAGTGAACAAAAGGAATCTGCTTTAGTACAATAGACTGAATAGAGGGAAATAAGTACAAGGAGTTGCAACGTATTGAACTTTTATTTAATAATAAAATTTATTATCCTTTTTAGCAATATTTATATATTATTGTTTAATAAAAGCTTCTGAAAATAATTTTAATTGTGTATTATTACTACGCTCATGTAATATGAGTGGGTAGCGCAAGTCGGGCATAATTTCTGTGCCAAGATGTACTCCTTTAAGCATTTTTGCCTGACTGTGTCTTTTTAAAGATTTAAAATATCGCCTTGTAACATGATTTACAAACATTTGCACGAGAAACTAACAAATCGAAGAAACGTGCTCACTTTCTATATCCGTTCATGCTCAACGCGTCCTGGCGAGTCACAAAATTTCAGCTACACGATATGTACATATTCATGACTTGATTGATCGCAACCTGGATCTCAAATTTGCTTTTATGTTTTGCGATCCATAAAAACTTGTTGATATGCGACCAGTGTGGAGCGTCATCCATGGATTGCATCAATATAACATATTACTATAAATACATAGTGTAAAACAAACCAACTGCAAGAGGTTTTCGCATGAAACTTTGTTGGAATAAGCTGTAAATGTTATTTTCACTAAAGTTGGCATTTTCATTGCCCTTGAGTTCATGGAGTCCAGTTTTTTTTTTATTATTTTTAAATTACTAATAGTTAAAGTGGGAATCGCAATAATGTACCACTGGTGTTAAGGGAAAATTTGTATATAATGAACCACGATCCTATCACAGATCATAAAAAAGTCGCTCCCGCGGACGATTATAGCGCAAGAGATATTCCTTATTAAAGCAATGTGTTTGTAGAAGACTTCTTTGTGTCACCGGCCTTTGGGCGCGCTTTAAAAAATCCTCAGCCGGCAGAATTCTCCTTTTAGAGAACTTTAATATTATAATTTAATAATAGTTGAAAGCGTTGAAGGTAGATGAATTATCATCCAAAGAATATTTCCTCAAAGTTTCATTGAAAAATTCGCAGTAGTTTGTAAATAAATAAAATTGGTTCATTCTATCCAAGCTTAGCCGGTGTTAATTTCCGAATTACAAGGTATTATCGCATGAAACTTGGTGACAGTATTCTATAAATGCCGTTTTCATATATGTTGTCACTTTTTTTTTTAATAATAGAAAGCAATATTTTAAAAAAATTGAATTAAAATTAATGTCCAAATTCCTTTGTTCTTCCATTTATTTTTCCACTAAATAAGCTGTTGCAGCAATGGAATCCATTTTTTAACCATTTAATATATTCTTTCTGAAAATTTAATCTAAAACTTACTGAAAATATAAATTTGCTGTCAAAAATACAAATGTGCTGTCAAATAATACATATTATTTCGCATAAACGCTACCTAACACTGATTCGAACATAGTTTAACACTTAACAACACTTATGTTCGAAACGTCGTAAACCAGAATATCAATTTTCGTTTTGTCGTAGCAGTCGGCGTCGCCGCGATCGTAGTTCCGAGGGATTGTAGAATAGCTGTGCTAAGTCATACAATTTTGCAAATAAAACGTTGAAAGTTGCCACAAAATTATGTTTCACTTGAAAAATGCCAACAAACATACAAAATATTCCACGAATAACACGTGAAAAATGTGAAATCAAAACAAAGTACATATGTATAATAATTTGACAACCTATAAAACTGAAAGAAGAGGAGCAATTACCTATCTCTGACTTGTAACGCGTTTCGGGTTCGGTTTCTGTTACACAGCTAAGTAACGATACAGAAACAGAAACAAAACTCCTTTGTAACAAAAGTCGTAACAAAACTCCGAAACGTTTCCAGCAGAAACAAAACCTGTAACGAAACTAAATTAATTTTGTTCCTTGTAACAGAAACAGAAACAAAACTTCTTTGTAACAAAAGTCGTAACAAAACTCCGAAACGTTTCCAGCAGAAACAAAACAGTAGCTTAATGACACTCTGCCTTTCCTACCTAGTATGTTGGTGCGATTGTGTGTTTGGTTTGTACAAAGTTCTAAAGCAATTAACAAGCAAAGCTTTTGTACAGGCAATGCTTGTTATTGTTTTCAGACTTTTGTTTTTCGGCAGGCTCTCCGATATACATATTTACGTTTGTATTTATATGGCCGTTTTAATTCTAATAATTATTTTATGTGAATTTAAATGAGCTATTGGCCATTTTTTTTTTTTTTTTTTTTTTTTTTTTTTAAAGAAGAAAAATTGAAAAAATTTTTTTTGGTAGAAGTTATGGGATAGACATATGACTACCAATCGAACGACTTAAGTTCGATTCTCGGTTGAGGCCGCTTGAAGAAGTCTGATGAGGGGATGTGGTAATCTCCGAAATGGATCCATAACTTCTACCAAAATAATTTTTTCAATTTTTCTTCTTTAAAAAAAAAAAAAAAAAAAAAAAAAAAAATGGCCAATAGCTCATTTAAATTCACATAAAATAATTATTAGAATTAAAACGGCCATATAAATACAAACGTAAATATGTATATCGGAGAGCCTGCCGAAAAACAAAAGTCTGAAAACAATAACAAGCATTGCCTGTACAAAAGCTTTGCTTGTTAATAGCTTTAGAACTTTGTACAAACCAAACACACAATCGCACCAACATACTAGGTAGCAAAGGCAGAGTGTCATTAAGCTACTGTTGTTGGTATGTGGATTGTAATGGAGGGAAAATTTAAATTTAAGCGAAACAAAGCTGACGGCGGTGGTAGCTCAATGGGATAGACATATGACTACCAATCGAACGACTTAAGTTCGATTCTCGGTTGAGGCCGCTTGAAGAAGTCTGATGAGGGGATGTGGTGATCTCCGCAATGGATCCATAACTTCTACCAAAAAATTTTTTCAATTTTTCTTCTTAAAAAAAAAAAAAAAAAAAAAAATGGCCAATAGCTCAGTTAAATTCACATAAAATAATTATTAGAATTAAAACGGCCATATAAATACAAACGTAAATTAATTTTGTTTCGCAGCATCAGAAACAAAATTAATTTTGTTCCTTGCAACAAAAACAAAGCCAGAAACAAAATTGATTTTGTTCCTTGCAACAAAAACAAAACCAGAAACAAAATTAATTTTGTTTCTCAGTAGAAAAACTATATTTGCAGAACATTAGGATGGACTTGTTATTTTTAGGTATATAATATACATACAGAGGCGGATTATCCCTAAGGCAAACTAGGCACTTGCCTAGGGGCGCGTAGTTACAAGGGGCGCGCGAGCTCAGAATTTTTAAACAAATAAAGAAAATAACATATCGACGATTAAGAATTAAAGCTGATCTATAATAGATCGGTAAAAGATAAATCGATTATATTGCACAAGCATCGATATATTGTGCATTATTGCGCGTTTGTTGCGTCGTCAGGCTTGCCAGTACTGGCGATTTGTCGCCAAATTGGCGATTTTTTACAAACTTTGGCGACCAATTTATGAAAATTGGCGATGGCGACTTTTTTGGCGATTATCAAAATATTAGATTATATTAATAAAAAAGCAATTACTTTTTCAAGCCTTTTTCTCAAATTTTGAAAGTTTCTTCATAAAAATTTTTGTCAAATTACAAAAAATTTGAGAAATAGCAATTGCTTTTTGTTTATTAATACGACCCATTATCTCCACTTTGCCAATAAATCTTACGATATGTAGAGATCTATTGAGAAAATAAATATATACTACATACTCTGGCAACCATTTTCTGCACAGTTGAGTGCAAACCAAAATTTTGGTCTGCACACTCGCCTATCCACGATACGACGGTCTGTACAACTTTGACACCCTACGGGACAGTGAGCTTCAGCTGACACCGCACGTGCTGTTTTGTGCATCGTCGACAGCACTTTCTTAAGGGCCTTGTGAGAAAAGTGATGCCTGGCTTTGCGTACGTGTGATCTTGCATCACCTTCTCTCTTATGTACTTTGGCTATCTATTCAAAATAGGTTTGTCTCTTTTACTCCAATCACAAGTGATCAAAAACAATAGCACTCTAGTTAGCAGCATAATTTATATCTATAAGTTGCGACACTCTCAGCTGATCGTTTGGCATGTTGTGCCTGTCACCATGTAGTGCTGTGCAAAAGTTACAAAAAAAAAAAATTGAAATGAATTTTGAAATCGTTAAATCTTTAAAATTATTGGGTGAATTGAATTTGTAATGCTATATTTGTAGCAATAATAACAAAAAATTAACATATTTTTGAGTTTTAATTGATTTTATTAGGAATTTTGTTTGGACAGCTCGGCAGGTAGTCCGTCTTTTCCAGGAGCTTTATTGTTTTGGACCCGGGGTATAGCTGTCCTCACTTCATCATAGTCGGGTGGTGGAATGTTTTTTCCATCGTCAGGGATTGTGGTATCGGGTTCGACGACTCCCTCGCAATTTATCAATGAGGAGAATTTATCGCTCCATAACATAAGTACACTCTGTACGTCGGTTACCAGGTAGCCATTATTTTATTTCTTATAACAAAATAGCCATATTAAGCATTTTGAGATTAAGAAGGTTCACATTTTATGAGAAATCTCCGAAGCCAGTTTAGGTATTGAAATTAATCAAATGGTTTATGGAAGCATTCATAAACACCTTTTGTTTGATACCCATATTGTACTAACACATTTTGGTGCACATATTGGCCGATAACTCCGAAACCGGTCGAGATATCGGAACAAATAATACCTTAAACTTTAAGCTGAGCGTCTAGCAATCCAATAAAAAAAGGTTTCCTTCAATTCCATTCAGCACTTTTTGAGTGATACGGCCACAAACATACGGACAGACAGACAGACAAAAATTGTAAAAATGGTTGATTTGGATTCTACTGGCTTAATAATGCTTCCCCCAATCATTTTTTTCTCGATATCTGCAATGTACAGACATCGACCTGTTACAATTTTATTATATGTAGAGATTAACAAATTATCTAAGCTTTTACATCATCTATATCTACATCTACACTAATATTATAAAGAGGAAAGATTTTGATTGTTAGGGTGTAAAACAACTAGGTAGTTAAAATTTATAGTATTATGATGGCCATTTATGGTCGGTACAGGGGCGCCGAGAAAGTGGCTGCCTAGGGCGCTCTGGACCTTTAATCCGCCACTGTATACATACATATATATGTATGTCTGTGGCAACCAATTAAAGTATGGAATAAGACACATATTTTTTAAATATTATCGTAAGGGACATTTATTCAAATACGCTCATAAAACATTGAGAGTGAAATTATCGTAAGGGACAAAATTATGATTTTTTCGCAAACTGCAAATTTTTTCAAGAAAAAAGATATCAGGTTCAATATATTAATTAACCATCTAAACGCGTGTTCAATTTCATTTAAATATACCAGTAAAAAACAGTGAAAAAAACAAAAAAAAAATGCTCTCCTGTAAAATTTGCTTTTGTCCCTTACGATAAAGTCGCACAAAGGGGTCGATATGAAGAAAAATATAACTGGGTGACTATTAGGGTTGTGTTTTTTATTTTTTTAAATGATATATAAAAACGCTTCATATGCATAGAACAACGGATTGTGAAAACATTTTGTGTATACATTAATTGTTATCAAGAAATATTTAATTTTCTAATAATAGCTCATTCAGACTACTTTGTAGTGCAATTTCTTCATCATCATGATTTTTATAAGACGTCGAAGCAGTACAGGATGCTTTGGCGGGTGTAATATCGTTTCGTACGGATAATGGGATATCCGACTTGGGTTTTTTTTTTTTGTGTATTACGTGAGTAAGGAGTACTCATGAACATTGATGTGTAATCAATTTCGAAATAGGACTTTTATTCCCTTTCCCTTATTCATTTTTTCACTGGTTTTCTATCGATTAAAATGCGACTATCGTTTTTATAATTTTTTGTTGCCATTGTCACTGCTACATTTTGTTGTTTTTGTTTGTTTCGGTGTTTGGTTTTTGATTTTTAATTTTTGATTTTTGATTTCTGATTTTGATTTGTTTTGTTTTGTTTTGCTCAGAAACATGCAAGATCATTCGGATCCACGTTTGACCCATATCTCGGGGCTCCGTGTAGAAGTCCTACTCAAAACCTTTCATTTGATACCAACATTGCTCAGAAATATTCAAGGATCATCCGGATCCTCATTTTGACCCATATGTGGAGACCCGGTCTAGAATAGAGCTCTATACGAAAGCCCCGCTCAACATCTTTCATTTGATAACAATATTGTAGAAGGCCAGCTCAAACCTTTCATTATATACCCAGAAACACACAAGATTATCCGGGTCCTCGTTTTGACCCATATCTCGCGACCCGACCTAGGAATCATAAAGAATAGGGCTCCCTCTAGAAGCCCTGCCCAAAACTTTTCATTAGATACGCGTAAACTTTACCTGTTTTTCGAAATTACTCGTAGCTACAGCAAAGATGTTTGCACATCAAAATGCCACAGGTATACATATATATATTATATACCTAAAAATAAAAAGTCCATCCTAATGTACGGCAAATAGTATTATAATAATTTGTATGGTTTTGCCACTGAGAAACAAAATTAATTTCGTTTCTGGTTTTGTTTTTGTTGCAAGGAACAAAATTAATTTTGTTTCTGAGACTGAGAAACGAAATTAATTTTGTTTCTGAGAAACAAAATTAATTTAGTTTCGTTACGGATTTTGTTACAAGGAACAAAATTAATTTAGTTTCGTTACAGGTTTTGTTTCTGCTGGAAACGTTTCGGAGTTTTGTTACGACTTTTGTTACAAAGGAGTTTTGTTTCTGTTTCTGTTTCTGTTACAAGGAACAAAATTAATTTAGTTTCGTTACAGGTTTTGTTACTTATTGAAACGTTACAATCTTTTGGTTTCAAATTTAGTTTCTATCCTTTAATGTTTCTTGGAACAGAAACGCCAGAAACGAGAGTTTCGTTTCGTTACGAGTTTTGTTACAAGTCCCTGATTTTTTGAATTCGCCACTGCGCCTACCTTCTTGGATATCAGAAGAAATTGCGTGCTTGTTGTTTTTTTGCAGTCTATAACAACAATAAAAACACACATTGATAATATAAAATGCACAATATTCCAAATATACTTACTTTCTCTTACATATTTTCGACTTTTCTTCCAAAACGATACCTCCGAACCTATCGTTTGATTTTGACAGTTTGTTTTCGCGTTCACAACTTCTGTTCGTGATTGGGAATACCAATTTCTTACGTTTTCAACGTAACAATCAGCTGTTATCGTCTTGGCTTACGTTTTGCTTGTCGTATCGTCATTCATAATACCAACACACGAACGACAACGTTTTGGACACGATATCGTCAAAGGGAATGAGGCTGTAAAATATGCCTTTAACCTTCACGAGATGAAAATAAGTAATTATGCAAAGTTTCGTGTGGGTCCGTTCAGCGCTTATCCCGTTATTAGAGTTTAAACACAATTTTCATTTCACATTTATAATAGCCCTGTTTTTGTTTAAGCACATATACATACATCTGCGCTTAAATAAAAACAGGGCTATTATATGACTACCAAATACCCGTCCCACTTCGCTGCGACAAATCACACTATGCCACTCCCTTCCCTATCGCTCTCCCTACCACTCTGTATTTCCCGTTCCGTCTATCTCTTCTTCCACATATACTACTCCACTTTCTCCCGTTCCTTATCAATAACTTTCCATGGCCATCCGGGTCCACATATCGGTGTATATCATGATTACTACTATATTTTAATACAAATATTGCTCAAAAATGTTTCGAGCTATTCCGGTTCATGTTTGGGCTTCAATATATTGAGAAATCCTTATAGCGTTAAATATATATCGATGCCTGAGTAAAAGATCACAATGGGCCGTATTAATAAAAACCAAGCAAATGCTTTTTCTCAAGATTTTAAAAATTTGACAATAATTTGTATGAACCAAATTTCAAAATTTAAGTAAAAGGTCAGAAATCTTAAGC
Source organism: Urophora cardui (assembly GCA_960531455.1). Lineage (NCBI taxonomy): Eukaryota > Metazoa > Arthropoda > Insecta > Diptera > Tephritidae > Urophora > Urophora cardui. The sequence goes on from OY482671.1 coordinate 37,012,215, forward strand.
AAAAGCAAATGCTTGGCTTTTATTAATATGACTGAATATTTCAATAACGTCCGGAAACAAACCCACCAGCCCATTCACTATTGGCCCAAATATAAATGTTGGTCCTGTTCGAAGACGGTTAAGGGGTGTCGGACAGGGGTAAAGGTGATATTACCATATGTTACCCATGTGCGATACCGCTTAACCGTTTATATTTAATATCTTCCAGTGCAGGCCTATCGATCTTGGGCATTATCTTATATATATAAAAATGATTTGGTGTTTAAATGTAACGCTAAAACTTGAAAACGGCTGAACCAAATCAAATACTTCCTTAGGGGGTTTGTTTGTTGTTACCCCGCGAAGGTTTAGTCGAAGAAAAAATTAAAAAATATTAGGGGGCGTGGTACCTCCCATACAATCTTAATTTTTAAAGCTGATTATTTCTGAAAGAGTTCAAGTTAGGGAGCTGAAAATTGGTATAGAGGTAGGTGATATCAAAGGCCTTCTCACGCAGAAAAGTGGGGGTTATCAGAAAAGAGGGCGTGGCACCTCCCATACAAACTTAATTTTTCATGCTGAATATCTCTAAAATTGTTTAAGGTAGGGACTTGGAAATTGGTGTGGAGATAAACGATAACAATTCTATATTAACGCAAAATAATAGGAGTTATACGAAAAGGGAGCGTGGCACCTCCCATACAAACTAAATTTTTCATGCTGAATATCTCTAAAATTGTTTAAGGTAGGGACTTGGAAATTGGTGTGGAGATAAACGATAACAATTCTATATTAACGCAAAATAATAGGAGTTATACGAAAAGGGAGCGTGGCACCTCCCATACATACTTAGCGTTGGAAGCTGAATATATAAGAAAGAATAAATGGCAGGATCCTGAAAATTGCTATAGAGTTAAATGATATTAAAACCACTCTCACGAATAAAAGTGGGGGTTATCGAAAAAGGGGGCGTGGCACCTCCCATACACACTTAATTTTTTAAGCTGAATATCTCTAAAAGGATTTAAGGTAGGGACCTGGAAATTGGTACAGAGCTATATGATATCAAAACAATTTTTGCGCATAAAAGTGTAGGTTATCGGAAAAGGGGGCGGGGCACCTGCCATATAATCATAATTTTTCAAGCTCATTAATTTTCTATTAAAAATAATACCGGTGTAATAACAATTTTTGAATAGAAATTAATAAAAAAAATCTATTTTGGGCAGAACGAAGTTTGCCGGGTCAGCTAGTAAGTATATAAAAAAACTTTGATCCGTGTTCGACACTCCTTAACCATCTCCGATCGGGACCAAATTTTATATGTTATATGTTGAACCGGTGTAGGGGGTGAGACCGAATATTTTTAAGGACCACCCTAATATACGTACGTATAAGAAAATAAAAAAAGTGTTACGTAAAATTTCAATTTTTTCTTACATACATACGTCTTTTTTTGCACACAGGGCTCGATATGTTTCTCAATCTGTACTTACCATATCAAATATGATTAATAGGCGTGTTTTTTATACGTACATACATACATAAGTACAATTGTGCTATTATGTACCTACATACATACATATATACATTAGCGCCCGTTTAATTTGTATGAAAAAAGTAGCATGGCCAAAGATATCACACATAAGTTTTATTCCCGATTGGTGGCGGCTGAGGCGTGGCGCATTGAGGTCAAAGTTCAGTAAACTATGATAGGTGAAAAAAGCAAAATATTTAATATTTTTATAATTATCTAACGCCCAAAATCAATACTTCTATACCCAAGGATAACAAATATAAATTTTGGTCCCAATTGATGATGGTTTAGTGGTGTTTTAAGAGGGTCAAAGTTCAGATTACACCAGGTGGGGTTAGGTTAGGTTGGACAGGATACAGTGATTCCTCACATAGACCACATATGAGCCTTAGTGTTGGCTACAGCGTATTGGAGGCGTTATATTAAACTTGGAATGCAAGAGTTTACAAGCTTTAGTAGTTTGTGTATTTCCTGATCCGCAATGCCTTCTAGGGACGAGAAGTGTGCAGAACCGAGGCATTTAAGGTGGAGTCTGCCAAAAGCTGGACATAGACAGAGAAGATGTTCCACAGTGCAAACAGCATCGGGTTCGTTGCATGCCTGCACGCCTGACTCTGAACCAGTCCCGTTTTGAACGCATGATATGGTGTGAGACAGTTCCCTGTTAGTATGCCGACCGCCAGTCTGCAGTCTGCTCTAGGAAGTGTGAGTGCATAGTTCGCAGTTTTTACGTTGTATGACCGAAGCATGATTTTGGCGATCTTGTAGTTTGGCAAGGTATTCCACTGTGAATCCCCTGTACGTATCATTCCCTGATCTATTTAAGATTTACCTCTCATTTCCCCAGATTCCCTGGTGTCCGGGTACCCAGTAGATAGTAACGCGTCTATCCGCGTAGACTTCCTGCAACTTGGCCCTGTATTGATTCACGCACTTAGAGGTGGTCGTCACTGCCGCGGACGCTTTGATTGCCGCCTGGCTGTCGATGAAAATGTTTATATGAGAGTTTGAGGACGTTAATTAAGCTGCCAGTTCCGCTGCTTTTGAAGCCTGAACGATACTGCAGTAGTCCGGTAGTCTAAAAGATTGTTGTATCCCAAGCTCCGGAGAAAATACTGCACCTCCCGCCCTTGCGTCCGTCTTTGATCCGTCTGTAAATAAGTTGAACGTATGGCGATAGGTTAGTAGTCCTATCTTCCATCCGTCCTGTTAAGGTCGGTTTGGGGAGTAACGTACTCAGAACTGCCGTTTGGCCCCCGTATAATGCTGTGTCCAAAAGGTCGTTTTTTAAATTGTCCTGTTACTCTAAGCCTTAGCGCCGTCTTTTCAGTCACGCTTTTGGCCACAAGGTCCGCGTAGTACATGTTGAGTAGGCTATTTAGCGCTGGTGAGGGCGTTGTACGCAGTGCTCCTGTTGTACATAGATGGAGAGCCTCTGTACACCCTCTAGCTTCTTTGCATACGTCTTTTAGTCGAGTGCCGTCCACCATACCAGAATTCCGTAGTACATTATTGGGCGCACAACAGACCTGAAGAGCCAGTGTGTCAGTTGAGGTAATAAACCCCAAGTTTTGCCAAGTACCCTGCTGCAGGCGGGGATTTTTATGGGTGAAATGAATCTATTGCCCATTTGAGCCTGTGAGCTGTGACTAACCCGTATGCTTCCATTATAATTTCTAGCGTTTCCATACTGTCAGAGGTCCAGGCCCTATCATCTTTACGGATCAGAGTGGGAATGTTTGGCGTCTTAGAGAAAATCTTCCGAAGTCTTGTCGCTTCGGATGTTTTCTCGATGTCGCTGCAGAAATCTTTCCACGGGTTTGTTTAAGCTTTCCCTCCAACAATCCTCACAGTCAGCCTGTTTCGTCAGCTTGAAGAACTCTTACCTATATTCTCTGCATACCAATATCCTTGCTCCACCATAGAGGTTTGGATTTTTGGACTCGATATGTGATAAGCCATAAGCGTCCTGAAGGTTAAGAGTTCAATCGCCGATTCAACATCCTGCGTGGTAGTTATTGGAGTTATTCGCAGTTTACTTTTTAAGATGGCTTCACAGAGTTCACAGTTTGTATTCCTGGGATTTTTGAATACCTTTGTGTTTTGAAATTTATGTATGTACCTACATACAATCAGAAAAGGCCGGTTGTTCAAGCACCCTCCAGTCGGGATAGAAAAGTTTTCGGCTTCAGAGAGAGTTAGGTCCAATACGTCTTTAGACGTTGGCCCTTGTATGTTGGTGTATTACCCCTATTCGCTATGCTAATATTATATTTTATTAAGTCAGTAAGTAGGGACTCACCTCGTGCATTTATGTCCTTCCCGACCCTTTGGATGTGGTGAGAATTTGCGTCCGTACCCACGATGTGGCCGTATCTCCGTCGGAGCACTTCCTCCGTGAGTTTCACCATCGGATCTGGTGGCGCCTCCACATCATGTGCCATGTATCAGTAGGCCTTTGTTATTAATCATAATAGCAGATCAAATCTTCCCTACCGGTTTTGCGTGAAACATTGTGTAATTTTTAGGGCGTTATTTCCTTTCTAAAAAAGAAATAACGCTCACGAATAAAATGCCATTAAGCCCGTGGGTTTTATTTCCATTCAGAAAGGGAAAGAACGCCCGCGCGCCATATTCGGCTATATGGGCTTTATTTCCCTTCGGAAGAGAAATTACAGCAGAAAGCAGATTTTCGCGAACTCGCCGCGATATCATCCTCGCGTCTGTGCTTAGTTGGTTATAATGGATGTATGCATGTAGATTTTTGTAAGAATTTGATTGTATATATATATATTGGCACTTTCAGACCACAATCTAAACAAATACTCCCAGAGTTTTCAACAATTTTACGACAAACCGAGCACAAAATATTTCGCCCGTTTTATGCAATAGGGATTTAACTCGAAATTTTCGATTTCTGGGATTTTGCCATATATTTCAATAGTTGGGTCGTGCCTTTGAGTCTAGTCTTATAAAATACCCAAAGAGATAAAAATGGCGGAAATAAAAGTGATTTTATAGTTAGCCGTAGAAGGAAACTATTTGGAATTATAAAACTTTATTTGCGTTTTCCCAAAAAAATTTTTTTTGAGTTAAATCCCTATTCCATAAAACGTGCGATTTGTATTGCCATTTACAATTGCAACCTTACTGTGCTCTCCAAAGCAGGCGAAAATACATTATGTTTTTAAAAACTGAAATTTGGAATTAAAAATCGCGCGATTTTTTATTGTAATCTTTCATCTTCGGCGCTTTTTCCAATAATACACTATATTTAAAAAAAACGAAAAATTGGAATCAAAAGTCGCGCGATTTTTTATTCAATTTTTTCGGCGCATATTTCACTAATACTTCATTGCCCTTCCGAAAGAGAAATAAAGCCCATACCCAAAACGAAATAACGCCCGCGGGCGTTAATTCCGCGGCCGTTATTTCACTGCACCGTTTTTTTTTACCCTAGATGACAACCATGGTTCCTGTATTAGGGCCAAATCGTAGCCTTCCTCCTCCAAACCTAGGAGGATTTTAGCGGAGGCAACTTTGTTGTGGTAGAGGTTGATTTGCAGGAGTGTACACGTTTTTAATTGTCTTTCCTGGGACCGGTTGTGCACACCGCGTTTCCACCCTCCATCAGCCCTATCGCCGTATCACCTCTAGTCTGTGGGGCCGGAAAAGACTCGGTGATTGCAAGCAGTCCCACGTCCTACAACTCTTATGTCTCCAGGGTGTTATCATTCCCGACCTTCGGGTGACGCTTCTTGAGGCGCAGGTAAATTACACTGGTCTTCTATGGCAATCTGAACTTTGACCCCCGTGAAACACCACTAAACCGTCATCAATCGGGACCAAAATTTATATTTGTTATCCGAATGCTCCGCTCACCAATGATTGCCAATGGTGGTTGTTACGATAACAACTGCCAACACTGTCCTGTATATGTCCTATGGAATTATTTTCTTGTTTATGTGAAGTCTTTATGTCTTATTTTAATAGATCGAAGATATAACTTTAGAGCAAAGACAAACCCAAGAGAATAACGTCGGTCCAACAAAAAAAATCGGCCAACTTAAAACTGAAGAAAAATATACTCTTAAACTTATTGAAGCATATAAAAGTTTTCCGGCGTTATGGGACCAAAATGCAAACGAATATAATGACAAAGAAGCTAAGAATATACAATACCAAATATTACTTCAAAAATACAAGGAAATGTATCCAGAAGCCACAATTATAGATTTGAAGAGAAGAATTAACTGCATTCGTACACGTTATAATTATGAATTAAAACGAAGGTCAAAAGCGGGAACTAAAACCAATCTATATTTTTTTAAGGCATTGAGTTTCCTACGAAACGAAGATGGGGCTACCGACTCCAATGCCGAAGAGGAATATTTAGCTAATGAGGCAAGCAGTCCGCTACGTAACGATAATTCATTAACGAGAAGAAGTGATTGTAAAAACATTGAGGTATGATGAAATGTGTTAAGCTAGGTATCCACATCATAAGAAATTGCTCAAGAAAAAATTGGCATTTATTTATTAAGTAATTTTGACGCTTCATTTTTTCTTGAAGAAATATATGTACATATGTATATGTATATACAATCGTATATATTTCTTAGAAAAACCACTTCCTATGAAGTGGATACTGCCTAAAGAAAATTTTACACAAGAAAATTTGTTGACTATTTTTTGAGCTTTTTTATGGAGTTTTAGCATTTCTTGTGATGTGAATACCCTGCTTTAATCATAAAGCTGAAAATATGTACATTAGCCAAGTAGCATTGGTGGTGATATCTATTCCAAATCTGCTGTTTTTACTGTGTAACCTAATACAAACGCACGCCGCCAATTTACTGTCAAAAATTTCTCATGCCCATGCAACTTGTATGGGAGTAACCGAAATTGAACGGCGTGCGTAAAAAGCAAACTCGACGCCCAATTTTTGTTTTGCGTGACAGATGAAATTAAGCATTGTGGATGATTGTTTGCAAAAAAATTGACACTTGCGTTTGATATCGTGTGTGTTAGATACATATTCCTCAAAATAACAAGATTTTCTCTGATTTTCTATATTTTTCTATTTCTTTATCTGTACACGCACGCAAGTCAATTTCGGTTAAACGCATATGAAAAATTTGCGTGCGTGCGTTAATTGACGACTTGCGTTTGTATTAGGTTACACAGTTAGGAGCTATGTTGTGCAATGAAGCGGCTTATATTTAAAAAAATTATTTGCAAAAATAAGAAATGCAGTTTGCTAGAAGATATCATCTTTTATATACATATATGTCAAAATTTAGCAAAATCGGTTTGACCAATCGTGAGAAAATCGTCAAAAACTGAGGAACTTCGAAAAGTGTTGATAGCTATAACTTTGAAAATAATTCGAATTTCGAAAAATTGTAAAATACGTTTTTTTGTTTAAGCGTTGTGAGCCATAGGCTATGTTCAGAAACGCAGCATGAAACGCAACAGCGGCAGTAATTATTTTTTTGATGATTGTGATGAGCGACGATTCATGCGAAATTTACGTTTATGAACGCTCTGCTTCTACTACAAAGGCAAGTTGCGCTTCAAACTGAGTTTCTGAACAAAGCCATACTACCCACTTTCATTAAAATACATGGCCGTCGAAAAAATTTTAGGTGACCCAGTTCAAAAAATTCAACTCAGCAGTGACAGTTCTGCCACGTTCAGCCCAAATTCTACGAGGGTTGTTTGATAAGTCCGTGCCTTTTTGAACTTGGCGACCAATAATTGAACACTGCCCACGTCAACTCACTTAAAACACTACTGTAAAAATTTTAGCAACCTACGCAATTTGGTTTCTGTTTTACAGCTATTTAAAACCGAGAACCTCGTGTGTGGAAAACAAATGGATAAAAGAGACTTTCGTGTGCTGATTAAGCATTTTTTTTTTTCGTAAAAAAAACCTTGCATAAACCCACGGAAGGGCTTAATTAATACTGTGAGGACTCCGCTCCATAATTTTCAATGGTTGAAAAGTGGTTTACTGAATGCCGTTGTGGTCGCACTATTACAAGTGTTGCCGAACAGAAAAAAGTTGTCGCGTATGACACCGTCGATGATATCGGGCGATCGGAGAATGGAAGTGCGTTAAATAACAGGTATCTCAGCCACTGATACCACATCACATCTTACATGAATATTTAGATATGAAAAACTATCCACGCGATGGCTGCCGCGATTGCTTACACTGGCGAATTTTTGGGCCGTTTTGTTACCATAGATGAAACTTGGATCCATCACACCACACCAGAAACCAAGGAACAATTAAACCAGTGGGTTTTCCCGGGTTAACGTGCACTAAAGAAGGCTTAAGTGGGTCTGCTGGCCAATAAGGTTATGGTTGCAGTTTTTTGGGATGCACGAGCTGAAATTTACATCGATTATCTTGAAAAGGATAAAACAATTACCGGCGAATATTACTCAGAGCTTTTATACAGATTCGATCTTGATTTGAAGCAAAAACGACTGCATATAGCAAGAAAAAAATGCTGCTGCATCAAGACAATGCCGACCGCACACGTATGTAGTCACCATGGCAAAAGTTTATAAATTGGGTTACGAATTGCTACCTACCAGATTTAGCACCTCCGATTATTTCCTGTTTCCAAACCTATTTTGAGAGCCTTGAAAAATCCAACTTTTTGAACGGAATAAAAAAATTGGAAAAACGCTGGGCTAAGTGTATCGAGCTAATAGGAGATTGTGTTGGAAAATAAAATCCATTTTTGCCGAAAAAGTTATCCTTTATTCAAAAAGTCGCGGACTTATCAAACAACCCTCGTAAAATAACTGCCTCTGCCTTGATTCGCAGCAAACTTCAAGTGTTGATGTGAACTTTTGTCTGTTTCCGCCCTCGGGAATTTAAGAATATTAGTAAAATTTTTTGGAATTGTTTCCTATTTGGAACGAGAGAGAATTTAACTTTAACTGAACTGATTACCTAGTACTAGTAAATATTGCTGGCGGGAAGAAGAAAAGACGAAGAAAAAAGTAAATACTAAACAAAATTGGTTAATTTTATTTAAAAAAAAGGTGAACATAGAAGTAGTAAGTAAATATATGTCAACACGTGAAAAACCTGCTAAAGGTCCGGTTATACTTGCATAGCACAGCAGCGCACAACATAAGAACTGTCACATACGAAATCTGTTTAATGGGCTTTCCGTGTAATTGATTACTCAACGCATAGCGGCACAGGGCACAGCATACAAGTCTGTTCAATTCTGATTGCTGTGTTATGTGCTATGCGATTTGACATTTGGCAACGCGAATGTGTGTGTGTGTTGAGTGTGCGAAGGGTTGCACGCAAGGCTAATTTATGCAGGTTAACTTATGGCGTTTTCTTTTCTACGAAAAAATGTTGCCCTCCTAAATCCCAATTATCGAATTACGTATCCTGACTTTCTATAAAATGGCTGAATTTGTAGATAAGGGTGCACTCTTACTTAGAGGTCAATATTTGGTGAAAGGACCAGACAAACTTACAAAATGGCTAAGAAAATCAAACAGGGCAACATTATTTCGAGAAAAGAAAACGCCATTACTAAACAGCTGATTTTTTTACCTTTTTCTACTTTTTTACTTTAATAATGGTGCTTATATCAAACTTGGATCAATTTTTAGCATGGTGCAATATGATTTCTACCAGGGACTTGTAACGCGTTTCGGTTTCGGTTTCTGTTACACACCTAAGTAACGAAACAGAAACAGAAACAAAACTCCTTTGTAACAAAAGTCGTAACAAAACTCCGAAACGTTTCCAGCAGAAACAAAACCTGTAACGAAACTAAATTAATTTTGTTCCTTGTAACAGAAACAGAAACAAAACTCCTTTGTAACAAAAGTCGTAACAAAACTCCGAAACGTTTCCAGCAGAAACAAAACCTGTAACGAAACTAAATTAATTTTGTTCCTTGTAACAAAATCCGTAACGAAACTAAATTAATTTTGTTTCTCAGTATCAGAAACAAAATTAATTTTGTTCCTTGCAACAAAAACAAAGCCAGAAACAAAATTAATTTTGTTCCTTGCAACAAAAACAAAACCAGAAACAAAATTAATTCTGTTTCTCAGTAGAAAAACTATATGTGCAGAACATTAGGATGGACTTGTTATTTTTAGGTATATAATATATATACATATATATGTATATATATTATATACCTATACAACCAACTAAAGTATGGAATAAGACACTTATATTTTTTAAATATTATCGGGTATTTTTAAATATGAAATTTATTCAAATACGCTCATAAAACATTGAGAGTGAAATTATCGTATGGGACAAAATTATGATTTTTTCGCAAACTGCAAATTTTTTCAAGAAAAAAGATATCAGGTTCAATATATTAATTAACCATCTAAACGCGTGTTCAATTTCATTTAAATATACCAGTAAAAAACAGTGAAAAAACAAAAAAAATGCTCTCCTGTAAAATTTGCTTTTGTCCCTTACGATAAAGTCGCACAAAGGGGTCGATATGAAGAAAAATATAACTGGGTGACTATTAGGGTTGTCTTTTTTAATTTTTTTAAATGATATATAAAAACGCTTCATATGCATAGAACAACGGATTGTGAAAAGTATACATTAATTGTTATCAAGAAATATTTAATTTTCTAATAATAGCTCATTCAGACTACTTTGTAGTGCAATTTCTTCATCATCATGATTTTTATAAGACGTCGAAGCAGTACAGGATGCTTTGGCGGGTGTAATATCGTTTCGTACGGATAATGGGATATCCGACTTGCGTTTTTTTTTGTGTATTACGTGAGTAAGGAGTACTCATGAACATTGATGTGTAATCAGTTTCGAAATAGGACTTTTATTCCCTTTCCCTTATTAATTTTTTCACTGGTTTTCTATCGATTAAAATGCGACTATCGTTTTTATAATATTTTGTTGCCATTGTCACTGCTACATTTTGTTGTTTTTGTTTGTTTCGGTGTTTGGTTTTTGATTTTTAATTTTTGATTTTTGAATTCTGATTTTGATTTGTTTTGTTTTGTTTTGCTCAGAAACATGCAAGATCATTCGGATCCACGTTTGACCCATATCTCGGGGCTCCGTGTAGAAGTCCTACTCAAAACCTTTCATTTGATACCAACATTGCTCAGAAATATTCAAGGATCATCCGGATCCTCATTTTGACCCATATGTGGAGACCCGGTCTAGAATAGAGCTCTATACGAAAGGCCCGCTCAACATCTTTCATTTGATACCAATATTGTAGAAGGCCAGCTCAAAACCTTTCATTATATACCAATATTACTCAGAAACACACAAGATCATCCGCGTCCTCGTTTTGACCCATATCTCGCGACCCGACCTAGGAATCATAAAGAATAGGGCTCCCTCTAGAAGCCCTGCCCAAAACTTTTTATTAGATATGCGTAAACTTTACCTGTTTTTCGAAATTACTCGTAGCTACAGAAAAGATGTTTGCACATCAAAATGCCACAGGTATACATATATAAATTATATACCTAAAAATAAAAAGTCCATCCTAATGTACGGCAAATAGTATTATAATAATTTTTATAGTTTTGCCACTGAGAAACAAAATTAATTTCGATTCTGGTTTTGTTTTTGTTGCAAGGAACAAAATTAATTTTGTTTCTGAGACTGAGAAACGAAATTAATTTTGTTTCTGAGACTGAGAAACGAAATTAATTTTGTTTCTGAGAAACAAAATTAATTTAGTTTCGTTACGAATTTTGTTACAAGGAACAAAATTAATTTAGTTTCGTTACAGGTTTTGTTTCTGCAGGAAACGTTTCGGAGTTTTGTTACGACTTTTGTTACAAAGGAGTTTTGTTTCTGTTTCTGTTACAAGGAACAAAATTAATTTAGTTTCGTTACAGGTTTTGTTACTTATTGAAACGTTACAATCTTTTGGTTTCGAATTTAGTTTCTATCCTTTAATGTTTCTTGGAACAGAAACGCCAGAAACGAGAGTTTCGTTTCGTTACGAGTTTTGTTACAAGTCTCTGATTTCTACAAAGGCGAACTATGATTTTGAAAGAAGCACCACAGAATACACAGACAATGTACATTGAGTGTGTATGTATGTATGTACGAATTTCGGGATGCGAAAACTTTTATTAATTAACCATGGTTGCACGGCTATGCGAAGTATAATCAGCTCTATGCGCTATATGTTTTGCGCTGCCCTACTTTGCTATGCTATGCAAGTATAACCGGGCCTTAAGTTTGTGAATTTAGTGTATCAGTACTTCTTTTCAAATAACTCTCAATGAGAACAAGTTGTACTTTATTCTGAGAAATTTCGTAAAGTTTGCAAACTAGCATATTAATATTATTTTTGCTAATTTGGAAGAAAAGGACACAATATATAAAGAAGTCACTGCTAACGCTGTATTGTTTTTGTTCTGCTAGTGACTTCTCATATTAGCTCTATCCTCAAAGCTTTAAGCCTATAGCTTATGCCGAAATTTTTTGGCTAAACGGTAAAAGTTGAGCTTAAGGCATTGGGTTCGCTCATAACTTAAATTTCCATTATCAAATTTTGAAGCTTTTACAAATATATGTATGTATGTATGTACATTAGATAGGGTCGAATTGTATAAGTCCATCCTAATATGAAGCTTATGTTGGGAGGTTTCGGACAATATATTTCTTTATACTTTGAAATATCTCCGAAATTGTTTTTTTTTTTTTGTTGTAACTTTTTTATTTGACATCCGTTTTTTTTTAATTGATGTGACATTGTTCTGATCTTCGAAAACTACATTTCCTCCAAATTTAGGGACGGACTCTTATAATTTTTTTTTTCGTATGGTGACCAACCCCCCTGCAAAAAATGCGATCACTCCGGGATACATCCGGGACAACTCGCAAGGGAGCATGCGATTACTACCCATTTGTATCTCTTTATATGGGTTGAAGTGTTCTCTTTTGTTTGAGCATGTGCTATGAAGAGACTAATTGTACCCAGTTTGTACCCGAACAGGTAGCAAATGCGACACATCCATTTGTGCGACTAATTGTACCCGTTTGATACCCTTTCGGGTACAATTCGTCTACAATTAGTATACATATGTACCCGTTCGGGTACAATTGGGAACAATTGTAGACTAATTGTACCCGAAAGAGAGCGCTCCCGGACAAATCTTTTTAGAGACTCGTCGCACACTTTTTTACAGGGCCAGTCTAATATGCATACATACATACATATATACATACATATCTACATATGTACAGGGTTTATTTAAAACAAATATCATTTCATGCAATAGACATCTACTGGAGTTGTTAACGAAATACCCGAAAACCCTTCGGAGATCTGTCATGTTAACGAAAAAAAAGAGGAAGCTGAGCAACATCTTACAGATGAACAAAAATTCTTGATTGAATTCGTTGATTTATACCACAGCTTGCCGGCGCTATGGAAAGTGAACTCAACCGACTACAGCAACAGAGATCTAAAGAATATACAGTACACAATTTTGCTTAAAAAATATAAAGAAATGTATCCAGGAGCCAATATGCAGGAGGTCAAGAGAAGAATTAATGTTCTACGAACGTGTTTTCGGCGAGCATTAAAACGTGGTCCGCCATATGAACTCTTCTATTTTGATAAAATGCGTTTCCTACAAAATATTAGCGACAATGATGATGAGAAGGTAAGTTAAAACAACGTATTATGAATATTTATCAAACATTACCGTTGCTTTTCAAGTTCAAAACTGCATGCCAAGCTTTAACAAAAATCCCTACTTAGGGCACAGCCAGACGACGCACACTGGGGCCACTTATATATATGAGGACGCTCAAAATTCTGAAATCAACTTTTTTACATCAGAATCGCTTTATCTGCACTAAAGCAGTTAATCTATAGCATCTTAACCCATTGACGGTCATGAGTTAACCCGTTGGTGACCTATGTTTTTTATTTTAGCTTCGAGTTTAATTTTCTTGAATCAGAATCGGTATATCGATACTAAAATAGTAAATCCCAAGAATTTTAACCCCTTAACGACCACGCATTAACCCATTTTTAACCAAATTTTTTCACTTAATTCTTAGATTAAAATATTTAAATCATATTAGTTGTATCTACACTAAAACTAGTAATCTTTGGAATCTTAACCCATTAAAACGGTCATGAATTAACCCATTCGTGACCAGTTTTTTTTAAATTGTAAACAAATTATTTAAATCAAAATTAGTATGTCTGTGGTATGGTGGCCGCTGTGGTGCAGTGCGTAGAGTGCTCGCCTGCTATGCCATAGGTATCGGGTTCAAACCCCAGTCCAAGCGAACACCAAAAAAAATTTTCTAATTAGTAAAAATCCAATTATTGGTTTCTTAAGAGCAGCGGTCACCTCTCGGCAGTGGGCGGCATACCCTCCGAGAGTATTTCTGCCATGAAAAAGCTTCTCACAAAAAATGCATTCGCCGTTCTGAGCCGGCATAAAACTGTAGGTCCACCCAATTGGTAGGAAAAACAAAAGGAGCACACCTAGAATTGGGACAGAAGCTCGGCCATAAAACTCGTCAGAGTCATAATAGCGCCATTGTATTATATTATTATTATATTAGTATGTCTGTACAAAAATAGCCAATGTGTATTGTATTAACCCATTAGCGGCTATTTATTAACCCATTGATGAAATATGCAGGTGCAGGTACATATGTATGTATACAAAAATGGTTTTCTCCAATTTTTTGTTTCGAGATATTAAAAACTTTCTGTGATCACAAGTATGTTTATATGGTAATTAGGAGTTTCACCGTTAGCGTTTTAAGCAGAACACGTATTTCCCCACACATTTTCATGCCTAACATAAAAAAAAACAAAATTGGAGTAACACAACTTGTGCTTCAAAAAACTCATATTGTAATCCAACTTACAAGTCTAAATTAAAGAAACCTGGCTTGACAAGTAGTCTTAACCACAATTTGTAATTAAAGTAACTAGTAAATAATGGATCAACTAAATTTAACATAGAACAGAATCAAATTCAACCAGATATAGGTGTTTTTTTTTAACTAAAATTGGAATGCAATTTTTAAACTCACTTTTTTTTAAAATGCGCACTTTGCTTTTGGTTCTGAACTCGGATTCTTTGTCACAAAGGACCATATTTTACTGCTGCAATTTTTCATTTGCTACTTTTTTGCGCAAATTAAAAAAAATCCATTTTGAAAAAAAAAATATTTTAAAAAAAGAGGTACGTTTAGTTTTATACTAAAAATTATTTTTTTAAAACATCTAGTTAAAAAAAACACTCATCGATTATGTAAGCTTCACTTAATGTTATGGAAAAAGCAGAATAATAAAATTTTATATCCTTCTCTTACACCAACTATTTCAAATACACATTAAAATCTCACACTTTGGAAAAAAATTATTTTTTTGGAAAATTTGCCATGTTTGTGTATGGATAACTCCCAACTGAAAAACGATAGAAAGCTGAAAATTGGGCCAGAAGTGTAGAATTTTATAGGGAACAATACTCCGTTTTTATTTTGTTGAAAAACTCATTATTTAAAAACTGAATTTTGAGCACGCTCGGCCTCAGTGTGCGACGCAAGAAATTATTTTGCTTTAAAAAAAAAAACAAATAGGTTAAGTCATATATTCTACCATAACTTTTTCTCTGTTTATCCTATCATGATTTTAACGTAGCTAAAAAGATGACATTTCGTCGCTTTTAACAGTATACGAAGACTGCATACTTAGAATTTCCAACACACCCACAAAATCTGGAGTTAGAAGCCAAAAACCACTTTTTCATAGGTTAAGTCATATATTCTACCATAACTTTTTCTCTATTTATCCTATCATGATTTTAACGTAGCTAAAAAGATGACATTTCGTCGCTTTTAACAGTATGTTAATGTATCTCGATAAATGCCAGAGAAACTAGAAAATATTTCACAAATTCAATGTTTTTTATTTTTAATAACGGATTTCTCGATGAATTTGTTAACCAGTGTACATGTAAAACTATTTTAGAACAATCTCCTATTAATTATGTTTGCAACGACATATAACTTTTGCATATCCGCGTAGACGTTCTTAGGATATTCTACTTTAATCAATTTCTACCATGAAATTTTCCATACTAAAATTGTTAAATTTATACTTACCCGGGTTGAGGTAGAAACTAAATTTAGCAATTTTAGTATGAAAAATTTCTCAGTATAAATTGATTAAAGTAGAATATCCAAGGAACGCCTACGTGAATATGCAAAAGTTATCACAGCTATTCTGGTTCACGATGGATCGGATTTTTGACAGTTAATCGGAGCGATTTTGTCCGATAGCTTTTGTGTGTCGGAGGCAATAGAAATTGTGATTATTTTTGGAAATATTACCAATTTAATTATTTATTATATATTTATTTAATTAATTCTTATATTATATTTAATTAAACTATGATTTTTAAATTTATGTAACTTTATTTTACAAAACGGGATTTGTTTAGCTATGCTACTGGCCTTTTCTTTGTAAAATAAGTGAACAAAAGGAATCTGCTTTAGTACAATAGACTGAGTAGAGGGAAATAAGTACAAGGAATTTCAATGTATTGAACTTTTATTTAATAATAAAATTGATTTTCATTTTTAGCAATATTTATATATCGTCCCCTCAATATAACAATAGCGTATGTGCTCATACGCCATTATTTTTTTTATTGCATATTTAGAATCTCCATCATTGATTCTATGTCTGGTCAAAATTTCGTCAAATTCTACTTCCACAAAGTGGGTCAAAATGTCATTGGAAAAAATGGTGTATAATTTCTTGTTCAAAAATTTAATAGATATCTTGACAAAAACTTTAAACTCGATTTTCTCAAAACCCAAAAAAAATTATACGCTATTGTTATATTGAGGGGACGATATTATTATTATAAAAGCTTCTGAAAATAATTTTAATTGTGTATTATTACTACGATGATGTAATATGAGTGGGTAACGCAACTCGGGCATAATTTCTGTGCCAGGATGTACTCCTTTAAGCATTTTTGCCTGACTGTGCCTTTTTAAAAGACTTAAAATATTGCCATGCGACATGATTTACAAACATTTGCACGAGAAATTAACAAATCGAAGAAACGTGCTCACTTTCTATGTCCGTTCATGCTCAACGAGTCCTGGAGAGTCACAAAATTCCTGCTACACGATATGTACATATTCATGATATGATTGATCAAATTTGCTTTTATGTTTTGCGATCCATAAAAACTTGTTGATATGCGACCAGTGTGGAGCGTCATCCATGGATTGCATCAATATAACATATTACTATAAATAGTGTAAAACAAACCAACTGCAAGAGGTTTTCGCATGAAACTTTGTGGGAATAAGCTGTAAATGCTATTTTCACTAAAGTTGGCATTTTCATTGCCATTGAGTTCATGGAGTCCAGTTTTTTCATAATTTAAAGTTACTAAGTTAAGGTGGGAATCGCAATAATGTACCACTGGGGTTAAGGGAAAATTTGTATATAATGAACCACGATCCTATCACAGATCATAAAAAAGTCGCTCCCGCCGGACGATTATAGTGCAAGAGATATATAATATATAATAATACAATGGCGCTTTTTTATAACTCTGACGAGTTTTATGGCCGAGCTTCTCTCCCAATTGGAGTTGTGCTCCTTTTTGTTTTTCCTACTAATTGGGAGATATTCCTTTTTAAAGCAACGTGTGTGTAGAAGACTTCTTTGTGTCACCGGCCTTCGGCGCTTTAAAAAAACCTCAGCCGGCAGAATTCTCATTTTGAAGAACTTTAATATTATATTTTAATAATAGTTCAAAGCGTTAAAGGTAGATGAATTATCATCCAAAGAATATTTCCTGAAAGTTTCACTGAAAAATTCCCAGTAGTTTGTAAGTAAATAAAATTGGTTCATTCTATCCAAGCTTAGCCGGTGTTAATTTCCGAACTACAAAGTATTCTCGCATGAAACTTAGTGACAGTATTCTATAAATGCCGTTTTCATATATGTTGGCACTTTTTTTTATAATAGAAAGCCATATTTAAAAAAAATTTAATTAAAATTAATGTCCAAATTCCTTTGTTCTCTCATTTAGTTTTCCACTAAAAAAGCTTCTGCAGCAACCATTTAATATATTCTTTCTGAAAGTTTAATCTAAAACTTACTGAAAAAATAAATTTGCTGTCGAAAACACAAATGTGCTGTCAAAAAATATATATCATTTCGCATAAACGCTACCTAACACTGATTCGAACATAGTTTAACACTTAACAACACTTATGTTCGAAACGTTGTAAACCAGAATACCAATTTTCATTTTGTCGTAGCAGTCGGCGTCGCCGCGATCGAAGTTCCGAGGGATTGTAGAATAGCTGTGTATACATATGTCGTTGAAAAGAGAATTAACAGGAGATTGTTCTAAAATAGTTTTACATTTGCATTGGTTAGCAAATTCATCGAGAAAAAATTTATCAAACAATTGAATTTGTGATATATTTTTTACAGTTTCTCTGGCATTTATCAAGATACATTATTTGTTCGTACACTGTTAAAAGCGGCGAAATGTCATCTTTTCATCGACATCAAAATCATGTTGATGCGATAAACAAGAAAAAGTTATGATACAATGTATGACATAACCGACGAAAAGGGGGTTTTTGGCCCCTATCTCCAGATTTTGGGGGTATATTGGAAATTCTATGTAATTCAGTTTTTATACACCTGACTAGACCTACAACTTGAGGTATGTCTCGCCAAAATTACTTTTTCACTGCCGCACAGTGTAATTAAATGAATGATTAGCACATATTTCAGTACGGGTTTTCTATAATGCTCCATTCTTAGTTTTCAAATATATCGAGCCCTTTGCGCGAAATTATCGTAAGGTTCATTTTCTCGAAATTTGCTTTTTGATGCAAATTTGTTCTACATCCCTCAGCGTGTCACCTGGTAAAATATTATAGCTGAAATCCTTATAGTTGTTAAAAAAATTGACTTTATTTTTTATCGCAAGGGACAATGTATACTTTTTTCTTGAGCTCGAGTTTATCGTATCGCCCATATAAGATATTTTGAATATAGCTAGTAGGAAATCGAACGTGGAAACTTTTGTACATATTTACACTACTCACTATATTATCATGACCTCATCATTAAAAATGCAAAAGTATGGAATAAAACACTTGTATTTATCATACAAAACCTTTTTTTTTTAAATATTATCGTAAGGGACATTTATTCAAATACGCTCATAAAATCATTGAGAGCGAAATTATCGTAAGGTTCATTTTCTCGAAATTTGCTTTTTGATGCAAATTTGTTCTACATCCCTCAGCGTATCACCTGGTAAAATATTATAGCTGAAATCCTTATAGTTGTTAAAGAAATTGGCTTTATTTTTTATCGTAAGGGACAATGTATACTTTTTTCTTGAGCTCGAGTTTATCGTATCGCCCATATAAAAGATATTTTGAATATAGCTAGTACGAAATCGAACGTGGAAACTTTTGTACATATTTACACTACTCACTATATTATCATGACCTCATCATTAAAAATGCAAAAGTATGGAATAAAACACTTGTATATGTCATACAAAACCTTTTTTTTTTTTTTAAATATTATCGTAAGGGACATTTATTCAAATACGCTCATAAAATCATTGAGAGCGAAATTATCGTAAGGTTCATTTTCTCGAAATTTGCTTTTTGATGCAAATTTGTTCTACATCCCTCAGCGTATCACCTGGTAAAATATTATAGCTGAAATCCTTATAGTTGTTAAAAAAAATTGGCTTTATTTTTTATCGTAAGGGACAATGTATACTTTTTTCTTGAGCTCGAGTTTATCGTATCGCCCATATAAAAGATATTTTGAATATAGCTAGTACGAAATCGAACGTGGAAACTTTTGTACATATTTACACTACTCACTATATTATCATGACCTCATCATTAAAAATGCAAAAGTATGGAATAAAACACTTGTATTTGTCATATAAAACCTTTTTTTTTAATATTATCGTAAGGGACATTTATTCAAATACGCTCATAAAATCATTGAGAGCGAAATTATCATAAGGGACAAAATTATGATTTTTTTTCCCAAACTGCAAATTTTTTCAAGAAAAAATTATCAGGTTCTGTATATTAATTAACTATCTAATCGCGTGATCAATTTCATTTAAATATACCAATAAAAAAAAAGCTCTCCTGTAAATTACGATAAAGTCGCACAAAGGGGTCGATATGAACATATAACTACATATGCAAAAAAATTTGAAAATATTCCCACTTTAGCAGGATTTCAAACCTCTCCTCTGTGGTAAATAACACACCTCAAAAAAAAGTTCATGTTTTAGTGCAGCTCTGTTTGTAATTGCCCAGCAAAAAATCTACGCCTTATTTAAGAATTATTACAGAAGATTTAAGGACTTACGAAATAAGGCATGAAAATTTTAAGGGAAGCTAAGTTGTATGGGAAAAGGCTTAAAATAAGGCTGATTTTCCTGTGTTGATGTCATCAGGTCATAAGGAATACTCTCTCTCTCTCTCTTTCTCTCTGAGAGCACACCTTATTCATAAGGCTTATCCGCACGCGAAATAAGGCGTATTTAAGGCTTACGGAAGCGAGTACCATAAGAGAACTGTGCTGACAAATAACATCCTTGATTAGGCAGTGAATTTAAAGTTAGAAACTAATATATTCAAGGTCCGATTAGACTGAAAAAATTTTGGTTTGCAGAACAGATAATGTGGGTCATGCGAATACAAAATCTTATGCAAGAAACAAAGATTACGCATTTTCAAGTAGTTTTGTAGATCAGCTCCAAGAATTTGACGAATACTGATATATGGTCATATTTCTTTTTAGAAAACGCGAAACGCCCAGCATTATTCACAGCCAGTTGCAATCTGTTTAGCAATAATGCATCCAAATACCCATACACAAGCTAACTATAGGAGATTTAAGATACTATGAGACTTTTGACTAAATTAATCTTAGTGTCGGAGATAAGCGCGCGCACTTAACCACTAAACACTTCATTGCACGTCAGTTGAAAATGGACTGAGGCGACAATACGCAATTTTTACGCTCGCCACACATTGTACTCACTTTGCTCATAAAAACTCATTGTATATTGTAGATTTTTGTTTCAATGTAAAATTCCTACTGACATGCAATGAATTGTTTGGTTATGTGCGCACGCTTACCTCCCAATAGACCAGGAAGAAAGCGAAATATAATAGGACTTGAGAACAAGCTTATAACAATCGTCCATTGTAAGCTTATTGCAATACAGTTTTTATAAGCTTAATTGTAAGCTTATTCACAAGCATGATTGTAATAATTGAAAATTTTTCAAATAGGGCGTTCTTGAAGCAAAATCTGAAATAGGACGTTATTGAAACATTTTTTCAAAAAGGGCGTTTTTGAAACAATTTTTGAAATAGGGCGATCTCATTCTCAGCCGTCGATATGTACATATACCCTGCAGTAAATTTCACTGCTGAATTATCACTGATGATTTTTTGTAGAAAATTCATCAGACGGGCATCACTGAGCGCAATTTCAATATTTTATAGCTCTTTTCTCACATTTTCAAAAAAATAGAAAATTCAGAATCAATTTTGTTTATTTTGCGTTGTCGAATATTACACCACCAGTAACTCGCCAAATATGTACACACATGAATAGAAGAGGAAACAGAGGAAAAAATCAAATTCAGACCGCGAGAAATAAGCAAAAGCCTGTAGGAGAAATGATTATGCTGGAGCTACCTTCACTCAATTGATAGATGGCTTTCTTTGACTGCGTCCGGGTAGGTGTGCATTAGTATTAAAATGCATGAATAATAACCTCTGTAGGGAAAATCTCTAGTTCCGAACTAGGTCACTTCTAGTGCATTTTTCCGAACTGAAAATAATCGTTATAAGCAACAGAAAAAAATTGTTAGTTACTGCCGAAAAATATTTTTTTCTGTTTGAAATAACTTAAAAAAGAAAGAAAGGGCATTTTGAATTTTTTAATTGTTATGAGACAATTTTTTTGAATATTTCTTATAACAGTTATGTCTCTGAAAAAAAAATCCGATTGAAAATTTAATTTTAGATTTTGCTTTTTAGTCTCCAACGAAAACTCCACTCGTACCATATCCGGACAACGATGCAGATAGTCTCTTAAAATCAATCCAGTCAACAAATTTCCCGAAACCCAAAGTAAAAAATGCCACGCCGGTTGAATCAAAATCGAATCTATTACCAATAGTAAGGGTTGAATCGAATTACAGTACCAAGAAATGGGAAATTAGGCCGAACTTTTGTAGTAAAACAAGATGTCAAAATGCATGTGCAGATAAATTTACTGAAGTCGATCGTTTAGTAATAAATGCGCAATTTTGGAGTATGAGCAAAACGGAACGAAGAGAATATCTCCTTTCCTGTATGAAACGTAAACGCATTAATAAAAAAACTGTCGAAAATAATCGTCGTCAATGGAGCTTCGATTATATCATAAATTTCGAAAATAAAAACATAAAAGTATGCCAACAATTTTTATTAAATACATTCAATATAGCACAAAATACGCTTGTTCAATTGCGTAATAAAAAACGTAAAAATAAGTCGCATAATAAATACGATGACGGAAAAGTTGCCCTTGTTAAGAACTTCATCATTCAATTTCCCACTGAGAGTGCGACATGTTGCAGTGAAAATAAAAAACTTTACTTACCAAAAATATATAAAAATATGCCAACCTTATATAAATATTATAATGAATATTTGAAGAACGTCGATAAGGAGTCTGAGCAACTGTCTTTAAAAGTCTTTCGTGATATATTCAAAAAAGACTTTTCGAACATTGGATTGCAAATGTCGAACAAGAACAAGTGTAAGATGTGCGAAAAATATTTGACTACAGAGTGTAGGGCAGTCAACAATGGAAAGTGCCATGACACCCAAACAACCTTTTCTGAACCAACGGAATGTCTATGAAACTTATATGGACAACAGCACAGCGAATTCAAAAAAAATTAAAATTAACTATTCTTGCCCGCTAATGTGACGGTAATGTAGCATACCATAAAATTGACTGAAATGTTATTTTTGTTTTTGACCTACACTCTAAAAACAGCATGTAAAAATGAAAGCTATTTGCTAGTATTTTTTTGTGTAATATTGCAATTTTGTTGTATAATCACGCATGTGAAGTGTAATTTCTTGATTTACACAGCGATGCCACAATGGTACGAACATTTATGCTGTAAAAACGCATATAATTCGAGAAATTGCCAAAAAAGTTTGTAAGCTTACAAAAAAGTGTGTAAATTTACAACAAAAGCCTGCCGATCGACACCATCTTGACGAGTCGTCTTCATTCGTTTTCGACAATCGACGGAGTTTGGTCTATAGAAATGATTATAAATAATTATTTAAGGTAAAAAGGTTAAGTTCATTCGTATTTCATAATAAGTTATAGTTATTGTAAATTTAATACATATTTCATAATAAATATAATGGTATAATGCCAGAAATAAGTGTTGTGTTTGTGGGTGGTATTTCGAGAGTGTAAAATCTATTTTCCCTTATGCTGATAATGGAGAAATTTCGATATAATGCATCCGGCTTCGGAATTTTACGGTTTTTTTTTGGAGTGGTAGGAGGTCATATAGATTAGTAAAATGCAAACGAAATCTTGCGGAAACTTATGGTTTATTAATAATACAGTAATTTTCGTAAAACGCCCTTATGCATTGGCGGTCTTTGGCCGCGCTTTAAAAAAAAATGCCTCAGCCGGTAGAATTCTCTTTCAGGAGTAAAATCTGTGGACCGATCCACAGTACTTTTGAGTAGAACAACTTTTCGCGTTAGCGACCTTCGGCGCGTTGCAAACAAATTAACCCTCAGCTGGCAGAATTCCCTTTCTGGAGTTATATCTGTGGAATACATTCATAGTAATTTTCAGGGACGTAACGGTGGTAAGAGAAATGGGGTAAAAGCCATATTTAATCATTACCCTGAAGAATGTGGTGAATTGGTTATATTTAACCATTATCATGAGAAAACAAACTTTTTTTGGTCCTTAATAAAAACGAAAAGAATGTTTGGGCCTGAATAACCATTACGGCAACCAAAAAACTGTTTTGCGTCTGAATAAACCGTTATTCAGAATTTTATTTTCTTTTGTTTGGTCAGCTATATAAATCAAGCCTATTTATTTGTTATCTTCCCTAAATATTTCTGGACGATATTGGT
The DNA here is from genome assembly GCA_960531455.1 of Urophora cardui. Classification (NCBI taxonomy): domain Eukaryota; kingdom Metazoa; phylum Arthropoda; class Insecta; order Diptera; family Tephritidae; genus Urophora; species Urophora cardui. The sequence continues at coordinate 37,036,004 of OY482671.1, forward strand.
ATCAAATGAAAGGAGCAGGGACTGTAGTTCTGATTTCCTCTTCTCATTTGATACCAATATTGCCTAAAAACATTCCAGGGCATTCGGGTCCACTTTTTCACCCATAACTGGGAACACGACCTAGGAATCATAGCCAATACATTTCTATGAAAAAAGCTCTGCTCAACGTCTTCCTTTGATACCAATATCGTTTAATTATTATTATTATTATGTAAGTGATAGTTAGGGTCAAATCTGTAACAAAATCTTGTGATTTGTACGCTTAAAAACTTAATGTTTTACTGTACACATTTGTTTATAATAAATTGAAATTGAAATTGAAATTGAAATATTCTGGGGTCATAACGGTTATTCAAGCCCAAAACAGTTTTTTTGGTTGCCCTCATGGCCGTGTTTAGGGAAGAGGAGGGGGAAGGGGTTTGGAGGTTTTAACCCACGTCCGGTCAGGTATGGGGGAGGATTGGCATGAGCCTGGTGAGATTGAAACTATTTTTTATGGTTAGGGTTTGAGAGGTAATTTTGTGTTTTTTTTTGTTACAACTTCAATCAAATGTTATTTTTGCTGAAGTTACAAATGCGATAACCGCAAGCCGTACTTTGTTCGAAAGATAATTAAAATACGCTTCTAACGGCATACCACTTATAAATTAAATTAAGTTACCACTCCGGAATAAGGCAGTTAATCATCGCACATTTTTTTAAATTTTTAAAATTTTTTTTTTTTTTTTTATAAGGATATATAATGGTATAAGGCCATTGCATGGCTGAAAATTCATTACTCGGGTTATATTAGTGTTTGAATTATAACATTTTCGGTTTTTTTCGAAAGATTCCATATATGGGTAATGTGCGTTGCTATAGTTCGATTTCACTATTTTCAATACCAACTTGTCAAAGTCAAAATTTTATTGATATTTTGCGATTTTTGAATAAGTTTTAATTTTTATTAGGTTTTTTATAAGAAGTTGTAAAAATCAGGAAAGTTTTATTAAATACTTTTTGGTTGCTTGTTTTTCCGACAGGGTAGGAATATGATGTATTGTGGAACGATCCTCCGTCATCCCTTGTCAAGTTTGGTTTGGAGACAAACCGGTTTCGGCTAATATGCGCCATCTTCAGTGTCTTTTTTCGTTCAGAACAAGGGATGACGGAGGATCGTTCCACAATACATCAAAGTTTTATTCTTTTAAAAATTATTCTGTTCTATTGAAAACACTTTAAAAAAAAAAGATTCGATCAATACTTTAATTTTGGCGATTTTTTACTTAAGGACTGTTCCGAAAAGAAAGTGCACACTTTTTATCCATTATTTCTAGTTGAGTAAGTGTCTAATTTCAAAGTGATAAATTGCGTTAGAAATCGTGATTTCTTCTTATTTCATTGCTTTCTTTCCCTGTAGTAACCGATAAGGAATTTTCGCAATACGGCGTATCGAAGAACAAATTCCTAAAAAAAATTTTGCACAAATACTGTATTGAAAAGCGAATCTCGTACGGACAGCTTGATAAATGATATAAAGCTAGTGTAAACGCGGTAAAAAACTTTCTTATCACGTTCGGGTAAACTATTCACTAAAAAATTTCCAAAGTTTAAAAAAAGGGTCCAAAGGGTAAACAATTTAAAAGAAGCTACTAGGTTTAAAGCAGGGCTGCTCAACGCTCTCGTATTGAAAGTACAAAACTCAATACATCTACAAATTTTGTATATGCACTGAAAAATTTTTTGCTCATTTAAATTTTTTTTATGAATTCCAATAAAATATTATTTTAGAATTTATTTTCAAATGGTAGTATCACATACATAAATATTTTTTTTATTTTTTATATGAAAATTTTTTGAATAAAAATTTTTTACAGTGCTTTCAGTTTTTGAATTTTTTTTTTCATTACACATTTGTTATTGTAAATTTCGATTTCTTACGGCAGTGCTCGAGCTCCTATACAAAGTGCTTTTGCTCTGCACATTCAATAGGAATCATAGGCACATACATATAAAATTTGTTTATATCTGAGTGCTTATGGGAGTGCAAAGAAAATTATATTTTCATATTTGAAGTGAAAATATGTATCTGTGCCTATGATTCGGAACAAAACAAAAACAATTGTGCTTTGAGTGCCTATGAGGTGAGCAGCCCTGGTTTAAAGAATAAAAAAAGGAAATGGCTGGGAGAGAGTTGGCAAAAAAAACTAGTGCAGATATAGTAGAACGAGTGAAGCAAAGGCATAACTTAAAAGCCTATAAAAACATAAAAGTACCAAGAAAAGCTTAAATGAAGTAAAAGCGGGGAAAACAGACTAGAAAGATTGTACGAGCGCTTGCTAAACAAAAAATGTTAAGTGCGTTATAATAACGACGAAGCTTATTAAAAATGAATTCCAAAACATTGGCAGGCCCCCAGTATTACACAAAACAGAAAGTTGGTACTGTTGACCACTAAGTATCGTCAATACAACTTAAAAAATTTGGCGCTAAAACGCTCATCTAGCATACTATTTGTACAGTGGTCTTGGGACCGATTAATTTTATAAAACGGGCATAATATCCGGCAAAATATACGGTAAGGAATGTTTAAAAAGTCGATTGATACCATTTTATAATAAGCACAACGTGTCAACACTATTTTTGCCTGATTTGGCTATTGTACATTGCGCGGATTCAGCTAAAACGTTGCTCGAAGAAAACAATATGAATTATGTTAAAAAGGAGGAGAACCCTACAAACTCGCCTAACTACGTACGATTTAAATATATTGGGATATTGTGAAGCGTAATCGTAAAATCGGATTTCTATAATAAAGAAAAAATAAAAGTAGCCCATAAGCCTAGGAATACTTAAAAAAAAAAAACTATTTAATAAGACTAAGTCAAAAATTTCAGATATTGAAAGAAGCAATGGGATATATAAAATTCCTTGTAATGGCAAAAAAGAAGAACCATGTGAGAAAATATATGTAGGCACAACCAAATCAAAATTAAAAACTAGACTAGCGCAACACAAATCGGATATAAAATATTTTCAGACAGAGATATCTGGCAGCCCGAGTTAAGAGAGACTACTCCATATTTAGCAAATTTTCACATTAAATTCTACTTAGAATAATCTGAGATACATTTTTATATAAATACATACTTATATTTTTTTTTTAATTTGAATAGGGAAGAGCGATAAATCGATCGATCTCTGGAAAGTTCACAAGAGCTGATACGCTTTTAAATGATGAGCAATTTATCGAATTGGCAAAAATCTACAAAAAGCATCGATGCCTATGGCATGAAAAGACCATCACGTACAGATTTACCAACAGACGACGAGAAGCAGTAGAAGAAGTGCGTAAAGAGTTGAATGCAAAATGTGGTTTAAATCTAGATAAAGCAGCTATGGAACGGGAAATTTTGCTAATGCGAAGAGTGTGTTCAAATGAAAAAAAGGAAAAGCTAATGTGCAAACGAAATGAGACCACCTATCAACGATTATGTCCTTATTATGACCATTTAGCCTTTCTAGAGATCGATGTCAAACCATTTGAGTGTGAGAAATGTGGTCAACTACTCTCCAATTTAGGTCGCTATAAAACACATTATGCAACCCATGACAACTCACCACCATTCAAATGTTTTATATGTGGGCATGCCTTTCAGTTGAGCACTAATTTAACTGTACATTTGCGTCGTCACGTACAAGATTTCACATACAATTGCGAAGTATGTAATAAGCCGTGTCCAACAAAATCACAATTAAAAATTCATATGCGTTATCATACAGGCGAAAAACCGTACGTTTGTGATATCTGTGGCAAAAGCTTTCGACTAACCCATGAATTTAAAGAACACATGCTACGTCATGAGAAACGGGCGCTTTTTAAGTGTGATCTCTGCTCCAGGCGCTTCTATGCTACGTCAGCGCTTAAAGACCACATACGTACTCATTTAAATGTACGTGATCAAATATGTGATATATGTAATAAAGGATTTTCGACGAGAAAGCAATTAAGGCAACATCGACATATTCACGACACCGAAAAAAGATTCGAATGTAAAATATGTGGAAAACGTTTTGCTCAATCGGCCGGTATAAGTGGGCATATGAAAAGACACGGTACAGTGTTAGCACCGAAAAATGCCAGCGCAGAAGAAAATCTACCCTTCTAATTTGTATACTAAAAAATGGAAAAATATTTAAATTGTATGTAACTGCATAAATTTGCGCCACTCTATGTATGCATATTTTGTAAACTTCATTAATGTATTATATTTACCTCTCCTCCATTTGATTATAAAAACGTCCTTTAAAATTTTATTTATATTTTTTATTTTTTCCACTCATTTAGGTACATATTTTATTTTGATTCATTTCGCACAATTTTATTCTTCGCACGCACTTCGCTAAAGTGTTAGACCATGGCTCTGCAAAAATTCCGAGTGCTCATTCACCCATCTATAAAGTACTCGCTATGGACCAACCGAGTACTCCATGATAGAGCTGATGATACCCGGGTATTCTCCTTGTACCCAAGAACTACCAGGCCCATTTACTACCCGGGTAGTAAATATATAACACTGACAGCTTCATAAGCCAAATTATATCGCTTCGTGCTTTTTATTGTAAATTTTCGTTTTGGCTCGTTTTTAAACGGGTTTTCTGATAAAATCTGTGCCGACAGGATTGTGAAAAAACTCCAAAAGATAAGTATTTAAAAACTATTTAGTTTTAATAAATACTTTTCAATATATGTATATACATGCATATGTATCAGCGTTGCCGTTTTGTGGGTAATTCCCCAAATTTGGGGATTTTTTTAAATTTGGGTAATTTTTGGGGAGCGCTATGATTTGGGTAATTTTGGGGAATTCGCCTTTTAATAGTTTTATATGAATAATAATAAAAAAAATTATTATTTTTATGAGTTTCTATTACATTTGCATTGTGTGAGTGTGCATGAGTTTTTGCAGCATTTGTTTTATTTTGAATTATCGGCTGTCGTACATCTACAAGCCTGCAAATTTCATAAGCCCATTAAAGTAAGAAGTTAGCTAGGAAAAAAGGCAATTTTTATACCTTTCATGAATATGAAATGGTATAACATTGAGCCAAACATGTTTGTCGAAAGTACCAGAATGACAAAAATTAGCCCCCAAAATATATACCGATATTATCAGAATCATGAGCTAATTCCTCAGTTGTTAAGACAAGCTTATGAGCTGATCATTTGTCGGAATCGGCCAAATTAGACTTATAGGCGAATTCTGTAACTCCGTCTCATCTCAAGTCACTAAATTTGAGATTTGAGACATTTTTAGTGACTTGAGCCGATTTTGGTATTCAGCAACAGGCAGTCACTAAATATTTCACCAAAGACTGTGGTGAAAATGTACTGAGACTGTTTGAGATAACAAAATAATTTAACGAATACTCACTAATCGATTACATACGAAAATAGATTTTGGAAATGAATTTATGAGCAATATATTGCATTAAAAAAATAAAGCGTATCATTTCTACTTATCACTTATAAAAATAGTTATGAATATAATATTTTATGAGTGTTTTACCTGAACCGATTCGCAAAAAAAATCATGTAACGTAAAACATTGAAATATCGATAAATGTCGTATCTCATCACCATTTACACTTGATGGAAATGGCGGAAAAAAGTAAGTTAGCAAAACCCGAAAATTTTTATTATTTTTCTAATTTCATACAAATAAGCTTGTTTTATTACAGAAAATAGAAAGCGAACAAGGAAAGAGCAAACAAATTGTAAGTTTTTATAAATTTTGACGCTTTATTTAGTTCAACTCAATATTTTATTTATTCTGTGACCTCCTCGCCACCAGGTCACTAATTAGTGACGTATTTTTTGAGACTTGAGACGTGAGCTCGCTTACAGAATACCAAATTGTCTCAAAATCAATCTCACCACGAAAAAGTCTCTATTAGTGACTAGAGATTGCTTACAGAATTCCGGTATTATAAGATATAGCTCCCATACAACCAACCATATATTTTGGGGTAAAACTTCTCCACTTAAATAGCTAAGGTCATTACAATATTTTTTCTAATAAATATTTGCATAAACATCCCACAGAATTAGAGGTATAAATTAAAGAAAATCCGACTATTTAATGTTTCATTTCCCCTTCAGGTAAGAAGCCATCGGTATGGCCTTTATAACCTTTTTTAACCACACATATACATATATGCACATGAATTTAAAAATAATACAAACTGTTATGAAGTAAAATAAATTTGAAAATACTTTTTTATTGGGATTCTCTTGATGTTTTCCGATCCCTCGGGTTTTTTTTTTTTTCTTTCTTTTTTATTTATTTTACTTCTTAACTAATTTTTATTAAAACAAAATTAAATTAAAAATCATTAGCCAATAACTTCTGAACTGCTTATCCGAATTTAATAAATTTGGTACCAATGGACTGAAATAATAATAATAATAATAATAATAATAATAATAATAATAATAATAATAATAATAATAATAATAATAATAATAATAATAATAATACAATGGCGCTATTATAACTCTGACGAGTTTTATGGCCGAGCTTCTCTCCCAATTCGAGATGTGCTCTTTTTTGTTTTTCTACTAATTGGGTGGACCTACAGTTTTATGCCGGCTCCGAACGGCGAATGCATTTTTTTCTGAGAAGCTTTTTCATGGCAGAAATACACTTGGAGGGTATGCCGTCCACTGCCGAGAGGTGACCGTGGCTTTCAAAAACCCAATAATTGTATTTTTACTAATTAGAAAATTTTTTTTGGTGTTTGCTCGGACTGGGGTTTGAACCCGAGATCTCTGGCATAGCAGGCGAGCACTCTACCCACTGCACCACAGCGGCCACAATGGACTTAAAAGGCTTTCAAAAAATGATGGAGTTGCCACCTAGTTTTATTTTCATATAAAGATCATTTGCCAATAACTACTAAACCGCTTATCCAAATTGAGTTAATTTGGTAACAATGGATAGTGGCAGGGTTTGCAATAACTGAAACAACTGCAATGGAATGAAAACGACTTCGACTACCGACTACCACATGTGCCAGTCGGCAGCCGACAGTCACAGTTGTTTTCTCATAGCACTACCCGACAAAATTTCAAAAATTTTCATATCCTCGACATTTGATACATGAATCCTATGTAGAATTTTCTGCTGATTCCAAATATGTAATCAGATGGTTCAAAAGTAGAACAGTTTTCGAGATATTTTGAAATTTCAGTTTTTGAGATAAGAGAAAAAAGTGGGATTACTAATTAGTCAATATATCCGCCATTAGCGTCTCGATTTTTTTAGAGGATGGAATACCCTTTCCAACAAAATAATTAAAATCGCCGGTAAAGTGACGGAGTTATGGGGAACAAAAAATTTTGTTAATGAAAACTTTCAGGTTTTTTTTCGAAATTCATCTTCTTTTTTGTAATTTTTTTTACGAAATATTAAATATCCTCCTGGTTTCACATTTTGAGTCAATAGCCTATTTCTTAGTGAACATTTTGGCACCATTCGGATTATAATCTGTGGAAAAATGGCAAAGTTATAAGAGATTAAGTGAAGAAACCTATATTTATATTTTCATTGATCTTTCAAATCTGGCAAATGTAAACCACTATAACAATAACACTAGGGGTACGTTCATGAAAATTTATAATTGCAGCAGTACAGCAACCCGGTTGCTTATTTTGCACTTGCCTGCTGATACTCAGCTGATATATTGCTATAACAGCATTATTAAAAGTATTTGCAATTAATTTGTGTTATTAAAATTACATTATTGCATATTCCATTAAATATATAGCAATCATTTTTTAAAGCAAAAATTGCAGACACAAATTTTCTGTTGCCGATTATTCAAACAAACTGCACGGTTGATGTGTCAAACGAACGTTCGACTTTTGCAGGTGTTGCCACAAACACGCGAAGAACGTGATACTTGCAACACTGCGGTTCTGATTGCCGTCGAGAACGTACCCTAGTTTACAGCAAAAAAAACTAAAAATCGGGGTATGAGGGCAAATTGGCATGAACCCCCTGAGCTCAAAACTATTTATTTTTATTTTTTGCACGGTTAAGCATGAGGAAATTTGCGAATTATCTGACTTTAAGTGTATACATACATATGTATGCATGCAGGATTTTATTTCACTAAGTCTTGTATGCATGGCAAAAACTCTGAACGGCACTCCTGAAAGATAAAAATTTTTGAGTTGAGACACTATTGAAGTTGAGTTGAGATACATATCGTCGCTGCGCCAACAAAAACAGCTATACGTTTTTCAGCAACTTTTCAGGAGAGCAAAAAAACCGTTTTCTGGTGATCCTAGAGAATATTTTTTCTAGTTTGAATTGTTAACTAATGATACTACACATATGTAATAGACTTGTGCAATTTTTTTTGACCAACCACTTCGCATGAAGCATTTGCGCCGTTTTACAGCACATAGCTCTTTTTACAAATTGTTTAAATTTGCTAGTGGGGGTAAGAAATCGTGAAAGATGTGTATACAATTCTTCGCTAGGGTCCGATGTAATTAGCGATAGGTTGGAAATGCATTATTTAATTGACCAGTGCCCCTCCTATTTTGAAAATTGGTCACATACGCTTTTTTTAAATAATTTTTTTACACAAAAATAACCTGAAATCAAAAAACAATTATACGAAAATAGATGTATAACTGATTTTACAGAGCATTTCTACTACTGAGAGCATATAGCTGTGTTTGATAACTTCTAACCAAAGAAGGATATCAGAAAACGGGAAATGCAGAAATGTGGCTAGCGGATAGCGCTAAATAAATATGTAATAAAAAAAAATCGAAAAAAACATATAACTGAATTTGTTGGCGCAGCGACGATATGTACATCCATACATGTATATGCAGTAGTAGTGGGACTTTTTTCGAATAATATTCGAATAAATATTATTCGAATAAACGAATAATATTCGAGGGAAAAAATTCGAATAGTACTACTCGAATAACACTATTCGAATAGTAGTATGTATGTATATGCATAATTTGGGAATTTCACTTGCCTCCGCGCAAGCCAGAGTACGTATATGTATGTATATGTACATTAGGGTGTCCCGAAATATTTTTTTTTGGATTTCCTTAACGCAAGACCCCTCAAAATTTGCGGTTTTAAAAACTAAAAACAATTAGATCTTCATGGCTCTACTAATCTTTAAAGTTTTGCGGTTTTGTCATTCATGCAGAACGCCCACTCACCACAACATATTACATCCGCATATTGTTTGCATGCTTACAATGTAATTCTTTTCGTTCTTATAAGTTCTATTCGCTTAATTTTTTATGCAACTTACTTTTAAGTGCAAAAATCTGAATTCCATGTAGTTACAATGAAAATACTCGTACATACACATATTTTCTACAATGGGTTGGATTCGGCTTCTGCATTTTATTTGCCTTTCAATCGTGGAGAATCAGTTCGATAAAAAAAAAACAACAATACGGTTCTTTAACTAAAGCATAAAGTTCTTATTTGTCTAAAGTTTAATTTTATAACGTTACGAATATTCTGGAATCATAAAAGATTTAGAAGAGACTACAAGCCCTGGGCGAAGGTACTAGTATGCAGTGTTGTCACCGAAAAAAGGGGTTTCATACGTTCAGTTTTCCCGCGAGATCAAGAAAATTTGGATCGTAAAAACAGAATAATATATGTATATTGTTTTTAAGTATCATCTCAGAGAAAAACTATTAAAACTTCATATAAAGTAAAATGCTTTATCTTCATAACGATATGTTATTTTTTATTATTTCTAACATGCAAAAAAAATCCATCAAATTCAAATATACACATATTGACACTAAAATAGGTGTAAACATTTTTCTTTCGCAGCCTTACAGAATTCGCAATTAAAATTATATGAATAATGTACTTTACTGAAACGAATTATGTTGAACACAGAAATAGGTTTGCAGAACTTTTTTTTTTTAATTCTAAAAATAATTCAGTTAAAAATTCTTTATTCAGTTAATGTTTTTAGGTAGTCCAGTCATATGAAAAATAATAGGTACACTTGCCTTGAAATATTTCAAAGATCGATCCTGCTTCAATTTCTATACATTGGTCAAAACTTATACATTAATTTCTTGCTCAGATGTCTCCGAACTAAGGAACAGTTATTTAATCGGCCATTTTTTGCGTCGTTTCATAATGGCTGATGATTTTGTGGAGTGAGTTCGTTTCAGCTTGTGAAAAATAATAGGGACACCAAACTTCAATTAAAATTTTTTTCGAAAGGGTGGAGATTTTTATAGATAATAAAAAACTAAATCACTGACAATCAAATAAAGTTTTATAATATACTAGGTTTTTAACCCTATAATACCATCAGGGACTCAGAATGGGTTGAGGAGACCCCTGCACTATTCAACATATAGCAAAAAAAAGAGATCTCCAAAATAAGTGTTTTTCGTGTCGGTAAATTGACGAAATGTGAAATTGCTTTGAAATAATATTGGAAAATGTTGTAAAATATAATCCAAAAGTGTAAACACGCAGACGTAAGCCAAAAATATCCCCACTGGTTCAAAGGAATATACAAATATTTGTAGGAAAGGACCCGTTATGTCTTTCCATGACAAAAAAAAATTAGTTTTATTTAAACATGAAATCTCCCACAGTTTGAAAAATGTTAGTTTTAAAAGATTTAAAGCCAAAAAGGCCAAGAATAGAGCCCTTTCTCCAAACCATGCAATTCTGAACATGTTGGCTGCAAGTGGTCTGCAGTTTCAAAGTAGTAGAAACATAAACAAAGAAGCAGAATCACAATACCAAAAACAAAAAGGACAAGGAATACATACGTTATAAAAAATAAGTAGGAAAGAGGAAATATAGAGCGAATATATGAAATAAGTAGGTACCTAGAATAATTAGTATATAAAGCAACAACAAAATTGTAGTGGCAGCAATAACAACAAATCTCAAAAAATACTATAGTCGCAATCTCAAGCAGAAATACCAAAATTTGGACACAGAAATATATTTGAATTCTAAGTTTTTTAAATTAATTAAATGCAATAAATTTGTTTCTCTGTACTTATATGGTTAATCTCAATAATAAAATAACTTTTGAGTATGACATTTTTATTATTTTAGCTCTAAAGTTTAGATTTCTAAATATATGAAATTAACAAAATTTCAGATCTCGGTAGAGCCCTCAAGATCGAATTCAATTCCGGGTTTTTTACTTTTATTGTGATCTGTATTCAATTACGCAACTTTTGATACCTCTTGCGATAGCGTAGCTCGAAAAAAAACTTTTTTTCATACATGAACGGGACACCTTAATGCTTATGGCTATTATTATTATTATTTTTTTCTCAAAATTGGATGAACAGTTTAAATTTTCATTTAGATTTAGGGCCGATTTCATAATCAAATTCTTAAAGCTCTTTTTGTTAAAGGAGCCTTTTAGTTAAAGAGCCATTTAAATGTTCTTTAAAGTGGGAGTGATTTCATAATCATATAAAATTAAAAGGCTCCTTTAACGTCAAATGATTGTCATAAATTTAAAAATATTGAAATTTGACATTTGGTTTTTTCTGAAAATAAATAAATAAATTTGATTGTGGCTTTATTTATTTATTTTTTTTTGTTTGAAAAAAAAAAAGAACACAGAAGCATAATTTGGAAACCCAGTGCAGAAAAAATAGGAAGCGGTCATCCAACCTCAAGAAAGAGGAGGAAGATGGATATTGCATTATATGACTCAACAAACAAAATAGGTCCAACAATTTTAATAAATTTCTGATATTTGATTTTGACAATCACTTAAATGTCCGTTTTTGGGTATTTAACTTTAAAGGAACTTTTATCTTCAAAAAGACTATGACAGGGCTGCTCAACGCTCTCGTATTGAAAGTACAAAACTCAATACATCTACAAATTTTGTATATGCACTGAAATTTTTTTTGCTCATTTAAATTTTTTTATGAATTCCAATAAAATATTATTTTAGAATTTATTTTCAAATGGTAGTACCACATACATACAAATTTTTTTCATTTTTTATATGAAAATTTTTTGAATACGAATTTTTTACAGTGCTTTCATTTTTTTAATTTTTTTTCATTACACATTTGTTATTGTAAATTTCGATTTCTTACGGCAGTGCTCGAGCTCCTATACAAAGTGCCTTTGCTCTGCACATTCAATATGAATCATAGGCACATTCATATAAAATTTTTTTTATATCTGAGTGCTTATGGGAGTGCAAAGAAAATTTTATTTTCATATTTGAAGTGAAAATATGTACCTGTGCCTATGATTCGGAACAAAACAAAAACAATTGTGCTTTGAGTGCCTATGAGGTGAGCACCCGTGGACTATGAAATCGATCAGAAAATTAAAGGCTCCTTTAGAATTTAAAGGAACTTTTAATTTAATTATGAAATCGGCCCTTATATGTACAGCCATAGCGCGGTGATCGTAGAGGTGTTTGTCTTCCCGCGGGCTGGCGCGATGAACGACAGGGATTGGGTCGCGATGGCCGTTGGTCGGTCGCTTCGGCGACGTTTGTTATATTGTTCGGTTTAACGCCAGGGACTAGGTGACGTGCGTCGCGATGGCCATTGGTCGGGCGCTTCGGCGACGTTTATTGTATTTTACGGTATTTCCGCTAGCCTGTGCGATGAACGACAGGGACTAGGTGACGTTCATCGCCATGGACGTTGGACGGTCGCTTCGGCGACGTTCATCATTATCGAAAGTTACTCTCGAGATATTGGTCTAACAGAATATGACCTTATGCACAATTGAGGTTTACATCCTTTCTCTTTAACCGCCTAGGATAGCTTTGCTTTAGGAGACTTTTTGCTAATGAATTAGGATGGTTGGCTAATCTTTTCGCATAATTTGCTTACATTTTCTCTATCTCTTCGGCCACCGTATTTATTTTTAGGTTAATATGTATAATTGAATTTTTTATATACCAAGGCGCTTTGCATATTGTTCTTAATATCTTGGACTGCAGCCTTTGAATTCTTTCTACGCTAGATTTCGATGCTGAGCCCCATAGTTGAATTCCATACATCCAAATTGGTTTTAAAACCATATTAAATATTAATATCTTATTATCTAAGCCCAGTCTGGATCTTGGACCAATTAACCATTGCAGATGGCTTATTTTCAACTTGGATTGCAAAATCTTTTTGTCAATGTGATTTTTCCAAGTCATTCTTCTATCCAGTGTGACTCCAAGGTACGTAACGAAGTCTTCCTGAGTTATTATTTTCCCATTTATTGAGACTGGTAGGCATGTGTCTTTTTTTAGGCTAAAAGTTACTTGTACACATTTAGATTCGTTGACCTTAATTCTCCACGCAGTAAGCCATTCTTCTAAAGTTTTTGTGTCTCTGCAATTGGATAGTAGCAGTTGTGGGATTTGCGTGCACACAGTATAGCCGTATCATCTGCGAAGGTGGACGTGACAAGGCTCGCGTTAGTTGGCAGATCACTTGTGTAAATTAAGTATAATACAGGCCCTAGAACGCTACCTTGTGGGACTCCAGCAGAAACTGGATGGCTTTCGGTTGTAAAACTTTTGTGCCTTACTCGAAATTTTCTACCTGTTAAAAAGCTTTCTAAGCTCCCGCAGAGATTAGAAGGAAGTGTTTGTTTTATTTTATGTAAGAGCCCTTCTAGCCATACTTTATCGTTTGGTTTCAAAAGTTGACCTTATTTCTGTAACTATTCTATGCACTTGTTCTATCGTACCGTGCTGCTCTCTAAATCCGAATTGGTGACTTCGTATGGTTTCGTGCAATTCTAAGATGGGCTGAAGTTTTCTCAGCAATAATTTTTCGAATAGTTTGGAAAAGATAGAGATTAAGCTTATTGGCCTGTAGTAGCTTACTATTGTCGGGTCTTTGCCTGGTTTTGGGATAATGATGATTTCAGATAGTTTCCATGAATTAGGAAAGTGACATAATCGGAGGATACTATTGAAGATGTATAGTAGTTGCTTAATAGCTACTATGGGAAGCGCTTTTAACATTTCACCCGTTATTCTGTCATACCCTGGTGCTTTCTTATTCTCGATGTCTTTGGATATAGTTTTATTCAAGTCATCTAGTTTAAATCCAAGTGGTATTGCTGGTAATTGTGGAGTATTATCTTGGAGAACGTTTTGGCCATCATTTGGAGTAAATACATTTGAAAGATGGGTTGCAAAAGCTATTCCTTTTTCGTGGTCACTTCTAGCAAATTCACCATTTTGCATTCGTATTGGAGGATCCTGCTTCTCTACGAGCATTTTGAGCTTTTTCGTGCATTTTTTTAGCTCGTTTTTTAGAGTTGGAGATCGCAACCTTTGCCAGTCTCTCCTAAGTTGTATTTTCTTGGAAACTAGCTCAATGATATCTTTTTCATTGAAAGAACTAAAGCTTTGCTGCTGGGTTGTGTTAGGACGAAAGGGCGTTGAAACCTTTGCTGCCACTTGCAGTAAGTTTGTGAATTCAATTATCGCATATTCCACTTCGGCGGCTGATTTAAGGCTCACATTTGGCAACATTGTCATGAATTTTGAAGCACTTTCATTTGGCAACACAAAGAGGATAATTCATGGACATACAAATAAGTTAGCTGACCCAACTATGTGAAAACGACTTCAGAGCTCAAAAGGACATTGGAAGGAAGTGTAGAGCTTCAAAATACGAAACTAATGACGTATCAATTTTAAAAATCGGATGATGAATAACAAAGTTACAAGAAAAAAACAGTTTCAGTGGTATTTCGCGGGAACAATAAAATTTTTTTGTGTGTCCCTTATAATAATAATAATACAATGGCGCTATTATAACTCTGACGAGTTTTAAGGCCGAGCTTCTCTCCCAATTTGAGGTGTGCTCCTTTTTGTTTTTCCTACTAATTGGGTGGACCTACAGTTTTATGCCGGCTCCGAACGGCGAATGCGTTTTTTGTGAGAAACTTTTTTCATGGCAGAAATACACTCGGAGGGTATGCCGTCCACTGCCGAGAGGTGACCGCTGCTCTTAAAAAACCCAATAATTGGATTTCTACTAATTAGAAAAATTTTTTGGTGTTTTGCTCGGACCGTGGTTTGAACCCTAGACCTCTGGCATAGCAGGCGAGCACTCTACCCACTGCACCACAGCGGTCCCTTAACCCTCTCAAAATAAGCTTCAAATTTAGGGGCGGACTTTTACAACTTTTTTTTCGACCCCATCTAGTGAACATGCTTCTGAAACAGCTGATTAATAGTGTTTGATAAGTGATATCGATAGGAACCTACATTTTGATCAGAAAGGGGTTACCGCTGTAAAACAATTTTTGATTTGCATAGTGGATAAAAACAACAAAAAACAGAACAATTTGTGGGCACGGTGAGCGACGCACAGTGGGGGCACCTCCATACAAACGCGGCCAAAAATAGTAATAATTGAGCTAGAAACTTGAAACTCGGAACTTAAGCTTTCTTGATTGAATATAGTAAACTGAGAAAATTTGAACAAAATCGGCCCACAAATACGCCCCCCTCCCATATAACGATATTTTTGAAATTTCAATATTTTGTTAACTATTATAGCTAAAATGCTCAATTTTAATAAGAGCACACATTTTTGAAATATAAATAAAATACAGTAATCATTTTGGAAAAAGCGCAAAGTATTCAATGGTTTTCAAATTAAAAATATATGCACATTTGAGCATTTCATAAGCATTCATCATAAAATTTTCCTAAAAAAAAATCACATTTCAAAAAATTTTTATACCACAAATGAAGCTATACTTTTCTAAAAGATTTCAGTGTGCTGAATCTGAGTCTGGAGTCAGAATTTTCAAATTGGTTCTAGTTTTTGAGATATTCATGTCCAAATAGGCAAAAAAACACGTTTTTGGCTACATTCCCTGCTTAATATCTTGTATGTAATATTTTTTTATTCAAAACCAAATACATCGTTAGAAAGCATAACCCATCCCCCTGAATATGGCGTTTAAATTTTTCAGATATCTTTATTAGAATTGGAAAAATTGTTGGTTAAGTTTCATTAACTTGGCAAATTTTCCCCATACAAAAAAATTAATACAGGCCACAAACAGCCATATCACGAAAAGAAAAATTCTTTCCATTGCATCATCACTCTTTGATCCACTTGGACTCCTAGCTCCTGTGATTGTTACTGCCAAAATTCTGCTTCAGGAATTATGGCTATTGAAGTTGGATTGGGACGAGTCCGCTCTTCAGAATATTCAGTCAACTTGGGTTAACTTTGTCAACGATCTTTCGGGTCTTACGTCAGTTAAGATCCCGAGGTATTGTTTATTTACTAACATTCAGTCTCTGCAGATACATGGTTTTTGCGATTCATCAATTCGAGCCTACGGTTGCGCATTATATACGCGCATGGTAGATAGCATTGGCAATGTTCGCGTTTGTCTTATCACGGCAAAATCACGGGTGGCTCCAACTAAACGTCAGTCACTGCCAAAGCTGGAACTTTGCGGTGCTCTCCTCCTTGCGCAGCTTTTTACAAAAATAAAACCCATTTTTTCAAATCATACCTTTATTACTTATCTTTGGACAGATTCACAAATTGTCCTTCATTGGCTCCAACTACACTCGGCAACGCTATCAGCCTTCGTGGGCAATAGAACGTCAGAAATTCAGGACTTGACTGTGGACGCAAATTGGAGACATGTGCCAACAAAAAGCAACCCAGCGGACATTGTGTCTAGAGGAAGCACAGCGCTCGAACTCAGCAGTTCAATTTGGTTCACTGGCCCTACATTTCTTTACGAAGATGAAGCCACATGGCCCACACAAACAACTCGAAATGTAGATATGGAAGTTGTTAATTCGGAAATGCGGAAATCCGTATTTAAAGCAAGTATATCGAGTAATTATATTCTTGAAATTCTCGACAGGTACAGCTCTCATACTCAAGCAGTTAGATTAGTTGCGTTCATGCTCCGGTTCTGCACAAAGCTGAAGAAAACGGCTGCGGAAACGTCAAATGAATTACTTTCACCCACCGAACTACATCGCGCCTTGCTTTGTATCGTTTGGAACATCCAACAACACTATTTCACTGATGACATCCGACTTTTGCAGAGAGAGTCAACGACAACTGGCAATATACGAAATTTGAATCCGTTCTTGGAAACTGTTTATGGATTTGAACTACTGAAGGTCGGCGGACGCCTTGAATTGGCAAATATTCCTGAAACGCAAAAACATCCCATTTTGTTACCCAGCAAATGTGAATTCGTCGCACGATATGTTCGCCATCTGCACATTAAAAATTATCACGCAGGGCCTAAGGCATTAGTATCGTTGGTGCGCCTTCAGTTTTGGATAGTCAACGCACGGGATATCGCTAGACGCATCGTCCGGTCATGTATACACTGCGTTAGATACAAGCCGAAACTACTTCAGCATATGATGGGAAATTTGCCTGTTGAGCGCTTAACTCCATCACGGCCATTTTCCCGCTGCGGTATTGATTTTTGTGGACCTTTTAACATTTACCTTCGTATTAGAGGCAAGGCACCTTACAAAGCCTATGTAGCGATATTCGTTTGCTTTGCGACAAAGGCGGTGCACATCGAGATCGTCTCAGACTTATCAGCTGATGCCTTTTTGGCCTCACTAAAGCGAATGATTGGGAGAAGAGGTCTTCCATCAGACATTTTCTGCGATAATGCAACCAATTTTGGCGGCGCTTGTAACAAACTCTCGGAATTGAAGGCTTTCCTATTTAAAAAACACAATCAAGACATAATCGTCAACTATTGCGCTAACGAATTCATAAATTTTCATTTTATCCCTCCTAGGGCACCTCACTTTGGCGGCATTTGGGAGGCTGCGGTCAAGTCAGCCAAAGGTCATCTAAACCGCAGCGTTGCGAATATCCGACTTACGTACGAGGAGCTCACAACTGTTTTGATTGAGATAGAAGCCGTTCTTAACTCTAGGCCCATTTCACCGCTTTCCTCTGATCCAAGCGATTACGAAGCCTTAACACCAGGCCACTTCATAACGGGTAGTGCTTTGAAATCTCTTCCCGAACACGAAGTTTCAGACAACATAAACCATGTCGATAAGTGGGAGCAAATCACTGCCATCAAGCAAGGTTTTTGGAAGCGGTGGTCGCACGAGTATATAAGCGAGCTTCAGGCTAGAACCAAATGGAACACGAATCATGAAAACATTTCAAAAAACGCAATGGTGCTCATTCATGAAGACAATGTGCCGCCGTTACGATGGCAATTGGGACGGGTTGTAGAAGCTATACCTGGAAAGGATCATAAAGTAAGGGTTGTCGACATAAGAACTTCGAAAGGAATTATTCGTGATATGGCTGTTTGTGGCCTGCTTCGCTTGAAAAGAAAACAAAAAATTGTCATGTACCTGATCCCATGTCAAACCGAGAGCACTAGTTATTGATGTATCGAGATTCAAATCTTTGCTAGAATGTACTTCTCTGAAACGTTGATAGTTTGAATGCCATTTTGCCAAATCGAGTCTTCCTAATTTCAATAATTCTGTTACTTCATGTTTAATCTTTGATAGCTCCGTAAGCGAGTCCGCACCACACAACAAGTCGTCAACGTAGAACGACGATTTTACAACATTTGATCCAACGGCGAATTTCGACGCATGTTGATCGGCGAGAAAGTGCAAACTGCGCACAGCGAGATATGGTGCCGCTGCCATTCCATATGTTACAGTGTTAAGTTGATATGTTCGAATTTCTTGCTGAGGCGAACTCCTCCACAAAATGTACTGGAATTTGCGATGTTCCTCGGCAACTAGCACCTGCCTGTACATTTTGACAATGTCTGCAGTTAGCGCGAAGCGATGCAATCGAAAACGAAGCAGAATAATTACAAGGTCACTCTGGATAGTAGGTCCAACCATTTGGATGTCGTTGAGTGATTTCTGGCTAGTTGTTCGGCAAGATGCGTCGAAAACGACCCTCAGCTTTGTCGATGTGCTGTTTGGCTTCAAGACGCAGTGGTGCGGTATGTAGTAATGAGGCTGGTTAAGGTTCAGCTCTTGAACTACTTCCATGTGGCCTAGACTTTCATACTCACTCATGAATGCGACGTACTGTGTCTTGAGACTGGGAGAGCGTAGCAGGCGACGTTCTAGCGAATTAAATCTCCGGAGAGCAGTTGAATACGAGTTGCCTAAACAGACAGGGTCGTCCTTGAATGGCAGTTTAACAATAATGCGACCGCTTGGGCTCCAACCAACGGTGTCAACGTATAATTTTTCACAGCTTTGCTGCTCACGTGTCCACACATTTGCGGTTGTCTTCATTTCTTCGATTTTCCAAAACCTTTCCAACTTCTTGTCTAACGATTCGTCACATGCCAACAAGCACTTAGTGTTGAGCGCGTTAGAGGCTGCTCGATAACGTCCAGAAACGACCCAACCCAGTAGCGTTTTCTGTAAAATAGGTAAATTTTCTCCGAGTTTTATTTGGCCAACCGAAAGTAAACTGAAGAAAGTCTCTGTTCCTAAAAGTAGATCAATTTTTATCGATTTATTAAACTGGTCGTCGGCAAGCACAATATTGGATGGAATGTCCCAGGATGACGTGTCTATCTCTGGTTCCGGGTGATACGCAATATGCGACGTGATACAAAATGTGAGAGGAAGTTCGAAACCTGTTGCTTGCGACTTTATATTGGTACTAGTTTTATATTTAATGTTAGTAGAAGATTTACCAATGCCTTGGATTTCAATATTGTGCTTACTGCGTGGAAGCATGAGCCTTTGTGATAACTCATCCGTAATAAAATTAACTTGAGAGCAGGAATCCAATAATGCTCTGCCAATACGATAGTTTCCGAATGAGTCACGAACTAACACCATAGCAGTTGCAAGAATGACGTGGTCCGACGATGAATTATCTACGTGTGTGTGAACTGCGGATGGGATATTCGAATTTGAAGCTTCCGCTATAACACTGCGATGCAGCAACGTATGGTGTTGACGGGAACATACTTTGCATTTATTCGTTGATGCACAGTTTGATAACTGGTGCCCCTTTGACAAACAGTTGATGCAGAGACCCATCTTTTTCGCATGGTCAAACCGTTGTGTTACGTTAAGAGCCTTGAAACTAACACAATGTGTTATTTTATGGTTGTTACTTGAGCATAAGGAGCAAGACGAATTCGAGCAAGCGAAAGAATAGCCCTTATTTTGGTTCTTTGATTTTGATGCCTTCGTGGAAGGTTGTGATACCGATGGAACGGCGTGAGTGCTATCTATTGAATCAAGGTATTGGCAATGCCGCTCTAAAACTTTGGTGCAGTCTCCCCAGCTCGGCAGTGTTTTAAAATCCAATGACTCCTTCCATTTGCGGTTGGTCTTCTCATCGGCCTTCTGTAAAACTAAATAAATGAGCATGGATTGTGATATTTGGCTTTCAGTACCTAATGACAAAAGCGAGCCATAAATTGCAGACGCTTTGTCAATTAGGCTTCTCAACTGACCGCCACTAGGCTTGGAAATAGACGGCAACTCAAATAAAGAGGAAATATTTTCTAAAAATATGAGAGTAGGATTATCATACCGGGCCTTTAGTCTCTCCAATGCCTTCGAATAATTTTCATTGGAGACTTGAAACGCATCGATGGTTTCCAAAGCCGGACCATGTAAACAATTGCGCAAATGGTTGAACTTTTCAATGTTTGATAAACTGAATTCTTTATCGATTATTTGTTTAAAGGACGTAATGAAATTTTGATAATCGGAATACTTGCCGCTAAATGACGGGAGTTTAAGTTTAGGCAGCTTCGAGCTTGCTTGCATGACACAAGTGTTATCTGCAAGTGTAACATTATGCTCCTCAGATAATTGCGACTGAATGCTCAACTTAGTGCTGATGTACAGCTCTTCTAAGTCAGCACGACCTCCATCCTCCACATCCAGACTCTCGATATTAGTTTGTATAGATAATATTTGCGTGAAGTAAGATTCGAGAATACCAAGTCGGCATTTGTACTCGGCTGGTGAAAGTACCTTACCAGTTGGGCGGAGACTGGCTTCAACGACGTTTTTGATTCGAGAAATGGTTTTCTTTACACTAGCCCGTTGTTGTTTAAACTTTTCTAGACTCATCTTAAAAAAAATGAGAGCAACGACAAATGGCAAAATAAACTTCTGATCACAACGAGCAGCTGCAATGAAACCAACTTAATAAATAATATATTTCTGGCAGAGGAAGGCAAGTTAGCTACAGCAGAGGTATTTGAGCGTCGACGTATGTATGTATGACGCAGCAGTGTGACGTAGCGACGACGATTATAGCAAGCGGTGGACAGTGACAACGATATGCCAACTATCTGTACTTACTGCTGTCGAATTCAGCGATAGACGACGAAATATGTAGGTTTTACAGACGAAACAAATTATGCGATCGCCGACGTTTAGCGTAGCTGAGGTGGCGACGGCAGCGGCAAATGAAACGCAGCAACGATATGCAACTAATTATATTTACTGCTGTCGAAGTCAATGAGGAAATAGCCGCCGCGAGAAAATTTGCGTCGGCTGCGAAAAAAGATGTGCAGCGCCAACGTTTAGCGTAGCAGCGATGATAACGGCAGCAGTGAAGTGCAACGACAACTAAGCGTATGTATGTATATGTTCCTTCACAGCAGCGCGGTTGTGGAAGTTTGGTCCCAATGATTCCCCTTTACGAAAATGTTACCAAAATCCGAAATCCGATGAAGGCAAATGATGGTGACGAAGTGATGACCAGCATGAGTGATTCGCGATCAAACCCTTTTTTTTTTTTTTTTAATTTAATTTTAGGTTAACGCGAGCAGCAAAAAACTTTTATTTAAATACACTGTCCCTGCTCGGGCGCCAAAAAATGTAGGAACAAAGGAGCCTTTTCCTTTGTTAAATCGATTAGAAATTATGTTTCGGGCTGTGCATCTAAATACTTATGCGAAAAAATATAAAACGGTTAGCACTCTTTGCTGGTCAACAATGGAATGAATTTATTTCAATTTGCTCTACTCCAAATAAGTATGTATCATAGAATTCAATGTTAGCTTATTTACAAATTATGTGATGGCATGATTTAACTGTGTAATTCCAGTGAGAATATATTAAATACAAAGTTTTGTTCATATGTATCAATGCATGCACAACTGCATGTGCATATGTATGTATGAATAATTGTGTGAGAGCGACTTCTTAAACAGGTTAGTATATGCATATGTACATGTATAGTTATGTATATGAAAATGGAATGAGAATATTTGACATAATAGAATAGATAAATATAAATGAGTGCACGTACAGTGCAGGCGCTAAACGTTAGGACGCAACACATACTTTTGGGGATTTTGTATGGGAAAAATGTATGAAAACTTAAAAAAACTCACTCCATAAAAAAGTTCATAAAACAAAAAAGCGCAACCGAATTTTAAAAATTTCTTCACCTGTTTATAAAGCACGTTCACTAGCACCAAATATTAAAAATTTGGGGAGGTCATATTTTTTATTTTTTTTTTATTTCATGTTAAAAATTTCCAATTTTTACACAATTTTTTTTCTGTTCGAAAAGAAAAAAGCTGCAAAAAAATAATGTTAACGCTGATAAAAAAATTCTTTCATAATTTGAAAGTGTGAACCATTGCCTACAACATGATGAAGAAATATTCGATTAGTCGCCTAAGAATAAGATTTTTCATATCAAAAGTAGCCTAATTATTGTGTTTTGAAAAAGGCACTTTTAGTCAAATGGGAAAAAGATTATTTAAGCGAAAGGCGCAGGTGGATATCATTTCAAAACATATGAAAAAATTGGAGAGGTCATATTTTTTTTTTTTTCATTTTTTTGTTTAAAGTTGAGGAAAACTTTTTTTCTTCGACTTTTTTTGTCAATATTTGAAAGTTCATATAAATCCAAGAGTTATCGCTGGTTACAAAGAGATTATTGCTTCTAAAAGGCCAAATCAATATCTATGTACTGATGTATCACTCGATTACATACGTTAATGATTGAACGAGTTACAGCATTTTGTATAAGGTGTAATTGTTGAGAAATAAAAAGACCTATTTTTTGCTCAGTTTTGGACACTCTGTACGGCTAAACAAAACGAGACTCAAAAAATTTTATATAAGCTTTTTTTAACAAATTGTTGTATCTGTCAATCGCTTTCAAAAAAAATTGATTTGCTAATATTTTAATTTCGATTTTATTTTTGGCCGTTATCACCCAGTGTGCGACGATAGGTTGCATTAAATCTGTGGACATTTGAAAGAACAACCTAAGTCGACCTAGGTGCATTTTCAGCTTTTTTATCATAAAAATACATTTTAAAATAAGCTCCTTTCTGTCTAATCGGTGTTATGATATCATTTCGGGTTCAGGAGATATGATGAATCGAAAATCATCTTAAGTCCATATTTTTCACATATGCATTTGCAAAAGCCACTTAACTTAAGATAAGATAGAAGTGATAAGAAAAATTGTAAGAATTCCTCTTGAAAAAAGAACCTAACTTAATTTAGGTGGCATATTTTTTTTTCAATATGCTTTTGAAAAACCAACTTAATTACCAACTTAAGTCGATTTTCTATCATATTTCAGTTTGCCAAATGAACTTAATTCCAATTAGGAGGCTAAAATTCTATAAAATTTTGATGAAAATCAATTTGAAAAAAGAACCTAATTTGAGATAAGTTGGTGTTTTTTTTTCAAAAAACAATTTGGAAAAAGCACTTATTTTATTTGAAATCCATTTAAATAAAAACCGTTACGACAAGAAATAAAAATTCAATTTAAAATGAACAACAGATGATTGTTTTATCACGCCACGCCCTTACTTCTATGAAAATATATGATGGAAAGACACTGTGCACTTGCAAAACTGTTTTTTGCTCTCCTGTAAAATTATATGACCGCTGTGGTGCAGTGGGTAGAGTGCTCGCCTGCAATGCCAGAGGTCTCGGGTTCAAACCACGGTCCGAGCAAAACACCAAAAAATTTTTCTAATGAGTAAAAATCCAATTATTGGATTTTTTAAGAGCAGCGGTCACCTCTCGGCAGTGGGCGGCATACCCTCCGAGTGTATTTCTGCCATGAAAAAGCTTCTGACAAAAAATGCATTCGCCGTTCGGAGCCGGCATAAAACTGTAGGTCCACCCAATTAGTAGGAAAAACAAAAAGGAGCACACCTCGAATTGGGAGAGAAGCTCGGCCATAAAACTCGTCAGAGTTATAATAACGCCATTGTATTATATTATTATTAAAATTATATGAATATAAAACCTTAACAGAATCTCAAATAGTAACGCCAAAACTCCACAAGACAAAAAATATGTTACTTTTGTCTACCATTATCATGTCTAACATCCATGTTTTCATATGCGTGGGCACTTCATTATGTTATAACATCATTTGCAAAATGGCGCCGAATTGGCATGCCGTGTACGCAGAAGCACTTAGAAAGTTAAAAAAATTGTTTAAAATTGGCGATGAAATCTTAGTTATAATGATGTTTATTATGACAAATTCTTTTTTGTGGAGACGCCGGGTAATGTGCAATATGGGAATGTAAAAGTTGTAAAACCATCGATAGTTTTTGAAAGTTTTGAAAAGGTAACCGATAGTCTTCGATAGTAGCCGTATTTGCGCTTAAATTTTGTATGGATTTCTAAGCGCACATCTCTATCCGCGCTTAGCTGTCCATTAGTGCTGGAAAACCATCGATAGTGGTCCCATCGATTGACCATCGATAGTATCGATGGTTTAATATATGTACGATACCCGGCGTCTCCTCAAAACAAAATTCTGTCATCACAAGCACCATTATAACATAGATTTCAAATGGAGACCGCCTCTGTCTTCTGGTATAACAGAGATGCCAAGGCAATTGCTTTAACAAGATTGCCTTAACATGAGCTGTCAGTTTGGTGATTTGACAGCTAATTTTTCATTTCAACGAAAAATTCACAGTGGTAACATCTCCACATTGAACGTGAAATTTCGCACGGCGTCCATTTGGCTTGAGTGTTTGGGCTTAAAAAATAAATAAAAAGAACATTAAGTGCATATATACAGTTTGCGAGCATCATCGCCAATTTTAAACAATTTTTTTTAACTTTCTAAGTGCTTCTGCGTACACGGCATGCCAATTCGGCGCCATTTTGCAAATTATGTCTAACATAATGAAGTGCCCACGCATATGCAAACATGGATTTTAGACATGATTCTGGTAGACAAAATTAACATAATTTTTGTTTTGTGGAGTTTCGGCGTAAGTGGCCCGTTAAAGGGAAATGTGTATTCAACGTAAGAATACTACATACACACATTTGTACATATACAGTTGTCCACAAAATAATAGGAAATCAAATCCTTAATTGCTCAATTCTCAATAAAAGAACAGTTTTATTTGCAAGTTTTTTTCATAAAATTATTCACTAATCTTTTATTTATATACTCACAGCCCACATATTCCAATCAAGTACCTTAAAAATTATAAATCTCAGTTTTCTGATTAATTTTTTAACAGACGTAGTTATGTACCAAGTAAAATACTATCGATGGTTAAAAAAGAACATCGATAATCGCTATGGCGATTGGGCAAATTGGAAAAATATATCGATATATATATGATATCGATATTTAAAAAAACATCGATTTATGCCATGTAAAAACATCGATATATCAATATATCGAAAGATCCGGCTTTACATTAGCGAAGCACGCCCCGCGAAAAAAAACTTCTTCACGGGGTTAGAGGTGCTCTCACAGATCTCAAAACTGAAATCCAAACTTGCCGGAGACTTATGATTTACAAGATATTTGTTGTTAAAGTTGGATGGGTCTAGCGATATTCTACGACTCCTGAAGTATAAATATAAAAACCATTAAGAATTGCTTGAAGAATAAAGTAATGTAAATTCAAGCACCCGGACATTAGCCGTGTTTCACATACGGTGATCCTAACCCAGATAAAAATTTTTGCATGTAAATGCAACAACAAAGATTTCAGCTCGATTAAACCAGATAAATTGCTGGTTCAATTTCTGATCCGCCCTGTTCGATTTGTTTTTTCCGTGCTGATTTGGCAGCACAGTGCTTTTTTGATTTGGCAGAACTGAAAAGTGACATTTGTGTATGTATACATATATATACATATACCCTGCAGTAAATTTGTTTCACTGCTAAATGACCATTGATCATTCTTTGTTGAATATTCATCACAATCGTTTTGCGTTGGTGCAAGCGTGCAAGCTATATTGAAAAAACCAAACGAAATATCATCTAGGCGGTTATAAACCCACGAGCCAGCTTGTATTTCGGTAGGTTTTTTGACATTCGGCAGCTTTTCTGACAAATTTTTCAATTTGACAACTATAAAACAAATTATATTTAAAATAAAAAATATATGGAAATACAAATTTCAAATTTGCCTCTTGTAAGCTCCTGCTTTGGCCATAAGGGGAAAGAAGAAGTCCCGAAGAAAAATTATACTGCGCACTGGCTTCTCCTTATAACATGGAATACATAGCTATCCCGCCATTTGAGTTTCATAATTTATTTCAGTAATTTAAATTCAAATTTCCAAAAAAATAATTTTTGAAATAGTTATTTTCATTTAGTTTGAAGTTTAAAGACAATCAAATTGTTTTTGAGGGAGTATTTGTCTCCTTTCAACGTACAGAAGAATTGTTTTTGCGCTATTATAACTCTGATGAGTTTTATGGCCGAGCTTCTCTCCCAATTCGAGGTGTGCTCCTTTTGTTTTTCCTACCATTGGACAGTCATATAGGTATGAGGAAAGCAAACCATTTATTTGAAAAAATTCAGCAGCCTTTATATGAAAGCATTCACTGATGCCTCCTCATGATGAATTTCAACAGTGATTCATAAAGGATTCATTTCAGATTTTTACTGCTGGGTATATGTTGTATATGTTTCTTCTTCTTTTTAGTTCTTTGCAAGTGCAGCCAATTTTCATTATGAGCCGGATTGTTTCAGTAAAAATTTATCTTAACCCAGACCCAGATGCAATAACTGAAATGCCCCTATTATGGTTATACCACTTCTTAAAAATGTTCTGGGCCCTCACTCTGTAGTTCTATTCGAAAGGTCGTTCTATTCGAAAGCCAAATCCGATTCGAAAGTACATTCGTACTCTGTAGTGCGTTCGATTTCACTTTCGGATATTTTTATGAAAAGTAAGCAACACTGTTCGCCAAATGTCAAACACAAAACAAAACGCAAAACGAATATTAACCAAAACAAAACGAAATAAAGATTTATTGCGGAGTGATTTCAACATTTTGAGTTTTTTTTATTAAATTGTGTGAAATTAATATATTAAATTAATCTAAACTATAAGAAAACAACGTCAATGGATTCGGTGGCGATATGGTTGGACGAAGAAGACCAAGTGGAGGAAAGAATTCAACTAAGAGTTCTTAGAGAAAAATCAAACATTTTTAGCAGCACTGACAAAAGGTAACAAAAATTCTTTATTTGTCAACATTAAACATTAAATTACATTTTTTATTTTATAGCTTTGTTCAAAATTTCCGGCTGAACAAGCCGGCATTCCATTACGTGTTAAATGCTATTACACCGGAGCTACATACACCGCAAAAGTCGACAGCGATTCCCCCAATAATAAAGTTGGCCGCCGCACTTAAGCTATTGGGACAAGGAGCATACCAACATCAGATAGGTCAAGACCAACATATCGGACTTTCGCAGCAGTCCATGTCGCGCTGCCTCATTGAAGTGTGCAAGGCTATTGAAAACGCGCTTTGTCCCCAACACATACAGTTTATTAGTACGGCCGCAGAAGAAACTGAGGCAAAGCTTTATTTCTATGAAAAATGTGGTATTCCGGGCGTGTTATATGCAATAGATGGCACGCACATTCAAATGATAAGACCCACAAGAAATGAGCATTTATATTTCAATCGAAAATTGAAGCACAGTATTAATGCAATGGTTGTAAGTTTTAAATTAAATAAATATTTAAAACAAAAATTTTAAATTAATATTTTCAGATGTGCGATCATAAGATGAGAATAAGAGCAGTTGATGCGTGATATGGTGGTGCATGTCACGATTCCCATGTATGGAACTTGTCTAACGAAAGAAGGGCTTTACAATCTCGTTTTGATAACGGTGAAAGAGGGATAAGGATTCTTGGTTAGCGGAAATTAGTACATTTATTTTTATTTTTAAACGGTTTTATTTAGCTCACCCCGTTTGTTTTATTATTTATTCTTTATTCTTGGGTCAAATTTAGTAATTCAAATTTCACCCTCTTCCTGTCAACCGATTAATCTGAAATTTTGCACGCATGTATAACCCCGATGACAATGCAATATTATGAAAAAAAAATTCCGATAGGTGGCGCGTGGGTCGCTATATTTACAAAAATCGCATTTATGGTCCTATTTGGCTGAAATTCGGAACATGTATTACTACCTTAAAAAGAAATATTTTCTTAAAAAAAAAATTCCGCTAGGTGGCGCGTGGGTCGCTATATTTACAAAAATCGCATTTATGGTCCGATTTGGCTGAAATTCGGAACATGTATTACTACCTTGAAAAGAAATATTTTCTTTAAAAAAAAATTCCGCTAGGTGGCGCGTGGGTCGCTATATTTACAAAAATCGCATTTATGGTCCGATTTGGCTGAAATTCGGAACATGTATTACTACCTTGAAAAGAAATATTTTCTTAAAAAAAAATTCCGCTAGGTGGCGCGTGGGTCGCTATATTTACAAAAATCGCATTTATGGTCCGATTTGGCTGAAATTCGGAACATGTATTACTACCTTGAAAAGAAATATTTTCTTAAAAAAAATTCCGCTAGGTGGCGCGTGGGTCGCTATATTTACAAAAATCGCATTTATGGTCCGATTTGGCTGAAATTCGGAACATGTATTACTACCTTGAAAGGAAATATTTTCCTAAAAAAAACTTCCGATAGGTGGCGCGTGGGTCGCTATAGAGGCGTTGGACTGCAATAAACTAACGGGCAAGAAACCTTGCAATAATGAACCACTAAATGAATTAAACAGAATGCGAAATAAAAACTAAAAACTAGAAAATAAAAATAGGTAAAAAAACTTTTTAAGTTAAACGGTTTTATGTTATACATACATTGCAATGTTTAAGATAAATGTACTAAAAACCAAAAAATAATAAAATAGATACAGTCGTGGGAATTATAAACATTTGCATAGACTAGACTAAAATAAAACCGGGGGGCACGTCAATTGTCTACAAATTATCGACTTAATGTGCGATAGAAGAATCGTTTAATTCGTCGTTAGGCAGTTGGCCCGCAGACGGTGAGGAAAATACTTACTATTTTCTTGCTCATGGAAATTCCAATAGTTATACACTCCATGTTAATAAAAGAGATGTTTCAACTAGTTTATCGTTGGACATTCACACGAGGAATCGTTTCACTGCTCGTAGTTTGTCTTTAATCGACAAAACATATGATAAAAGTACTACTCGCTCACCACTATGAAACCCTAAAACTCGCTTATAATCGAGCTTGCTAGCTTTTTTCCACATTCTGGCCCTACTTATCACACGTCCATCGTTGTCGGTTGAACAACTGCCTAATTATAGTGTAACATTACAAAACAAACATTTTAATCAACGATTGTAGACAATTTACGTGCCCCACGGTTTTATTTTAGTCTAGTCTATGCAAATGTTTATAATTCCCACGACTGTATCTATTTTATTATTTTTTGGTTTTTAGTACATTTATCTTAAACATTGCAATGTATGTATAACATAAAACCGTTTAACTTAAAAAGTTTTTTTACCTATTTTTATTTCTATTACTAACACAGTTTAAATAATTTCAGGAGACTCCGGATATCCTTTGGAGCCATGGATGTTAACCCCTTATCGAAACGCAGTAGAAAATTCAGCGGAATGTCGGTTCAATAACTACCATGCCAAAGGACGGTCAATTATCGAACGGGTATTTGGATTACTGAAAGGAAGATTTCGGTGCCTATTGGCAGCACGTGAACTACATTATGATCCTCAAAAGGTTTCAACCATAATGAGTGTTTGCTGTGCTTTGCACAATATTTGTTTACAATTCGGGGCTGAGCTGCAATCATCAGAAGTATTTCCAGCAGAAGATATACATTTATTGGATATGGTGAATATTGAGGAGGGAAACAACAGTATGACAAACATTTCAAGAAATATGAGCGACGAAATAAGAAATAGCTTGGTTTCATGATAATAAAAAAATGTATTTCATAGTTTTTATTAAAAAAAAAACAAAGACGTATTCACAGCCTTCTCGTGGCTATTTAATGGTTTTAAAAAATAAAGAAAATCAACTTAAAATCTGTTCGTCAGTCTTTTCACTTAAAATGGAACTAATACAAAATAAAAAAAAAAATTATTTGTTTTATGAAACTTACAGCTAATATCTACATTTTTTTTTTGGTTTTAAGATTTAAAAGCAACCATCACAATTCGTTTGTAACTATTCAAGTATACTTACATCTAATATCTACATCTTCTTTTTAGTTTCAACTCTTTTAGTATTAGCTTCTTTTTCTCAATTTTTTTTTTGGAATTCAAACTTCTCCCTTTTAAGTTGAAGTTGGCTTCCTCCATCTCAATATTTTTCTTAAAATAACTACTTAGCCTATTACTAATTTCCTCTAGCTTTTTTATAGAATTTTCATGATATTTGCACTGATTTTCCACTTGAAATTTTAATAAATTCTCCTTGCCTGTAGGTACTGGGTGGAAACGACTTGGCGGTGATATGGTGGTGTGTTGTGTGGTGTGATTTGTAATAAGCGGTGTTATGGCGGTGTGTTGTGTGGTGTGATTTGTAATAGGCGGTGATATTGCGGTGTGTTGTGTGTTACGATTTGAGACAGACGGTGATATGGCAGTGTGTTGTGTGTTATTGGATGAAGTAGTGATGTTTGATGGTGAAGTTTGTGTTTGGTGGTTATTAATACCATAAATCGCGACATCGATATTGCGCTCTCTGTTTGCATTTGTGATTGCGCTGGCACCGAAACGTACTGTATGTGGCACCCCATTAACTGATTTGTCAATGCTCAACAGTGCTACAACTTCCTCCTCCATTGCAGTAAGTGTGCAAAACCTCGATGGCCCTCCCCCCGTGCCGGACATACTCTCTTTATTCCTCCGCAGCTTCGTTTTGATCTTACTTTTGTAATCTGCCCATATCTAAAAAAAATGTCAAAAACGTTACATAAACATTTATAGAAATATGTATATTTTTTACCTTTTTCCATCCCTCAAAGTTGTGAGACGGAGGTCCACATGAATTTAGTTCAATTTCCATTCTTTTCCAAAGATTATTGGACTTTTGTTTCGCTGCTAAACCCTTAACTTGGCCCTTCGCTAGGTCAGGATGATCCTTCATGAAATTGACGATAATTTCAAATTGTCGGGGTTTCGTGTTCGGTTGCTTTACTCTTTCAGTCCTGTAAATGGTTGTGTTTTTACGAAAATACTTTTTTTTTTATTTAAATCAAATTAACTTACATTTTTGTGTACCTCCGTTTGCTAATTTGTTGTCGAATAAAATTTTCTAACATTCGACCATTTTGACATTTGCTTTCGAGACAGAGAGTACCAAATGTTCGATAATCGAAAGGGGGATAAATCGCTTTCGAAGGGAACAGAATGGAATTTGGACTTCGAACGGATTCTACTCGAAAGCACTTACAGAGTACGAATTACTCGAAAACGAATAAATTTAGGGCCTTTTCACATTACTCGGTACGACATCGGGTCGACATTTTTTGCTCGGTATTTTCAGCTTACCGAAACGATTCCGCGTTGCTGTGTTTTTCACACTTGTGGGAATACTTTCGGTGCGTAATCGGCAGAAAATAGGAAAACAAATATCGAAATTTGCAAAACAAAATTTTTAACTTCAACAAATCACTCAATAATAACAATAATGTCTTCTAGCGAAGACGAAGACATTATAACTTGCTACATTTATAACCGAAACGAGTTTTTTACTGACTTTGTTCTTCTTCTTTTATTACGCCGCAAAAATGTATGCAGTAATTCCTCAAATTTTACTGACCGGCCTTACCGCGTTGCGGTATTCCGAAATTAATCCGCTCCGATTTCATGTATGCAACACTAATGTGAAAGTGCCAATTGAAATACATGTGGTCAGTAAGGTTTCGGTATACTCTCGGTAAAAACCAAAATTGTCGATCCGTTACCGCACCGAGTAATGTGAAAGCGCTCTTACTTTCGAATCGAACTATAGAGTCCTGGGCCCTCACTCTGTAGTTCGATTCGAAAGAAAATTCGTTCGGTTTCGAATTCTATTCCATATATTCTATACAGTACGAATGTACTTTCGAATCGAATTTCGCTTTCGAATCGAACTACAGAGTGAGGGCCCTGCTGTTCAAAGCGAATCAGAAATGTATTAAAAATATCGAATTTGGCTCGTAATGGCAAAAAATTATCGATTATCGATGCACGGTAGTTCAAAATATCGTCGATATTATCGGCTGTACTATTTTAAGAATATCGATATATTGATATATCGATATATATCGTCCAACCCTAGTTCAATCGATGGTTTTCCAGCACTAGTGCCATCGATAGGTTTCCAACTCTATTTCTTAATTTAGAACAATTATAAGGAAAACACAGTATCAAACCGGTTGGAAATGTTTGAAATTGATAAGACGCGGGAAGTGCAAAACACTCAAATAAAAAACGATTTATTTTCTGCGGATATATTATGTGAAGAGGTGGGTGGTTTATTACTGCTGCCTTAAATCATAACATTCAAATTGCAGCTTTAACTTGGACTTGGTGTTGTATACGACATACATACATATCGACGCTTCCAAACAATAGTTATGTGCGTATCAAAAGTTATAAGCAAAAGTGTACATATGTATAATAAAAATCGAAATTTTTACAGAATAAAACCATTGAAAGCTTGCCATTAAAAACAACGTATAGAGTTTTATTTTTTCTTATGGTTTTATATAAAGCTTACCCTAACTTAGATGGTATCGAGTATTGGTATTGACCTTTCAGGAACAAGTGCAGAATACGGCCCGGTAAGCTAGACAAAAAACAAAAAGTGGGCATGGTCCGCCCCTTTTTACTGATTTCAGTGATATAATTTTTTTTTGGGGCTCGCTTATATTAAGGGTGCTAGGGGGGGGGGGGGAAGATGGAATTTTCCAAATTTTAAAAAGCAAATATCTCGAAAAGTACTTAACCGATTTTAAATTAAAGCTCACCATTGAAAAGGTAATTAAAAACACTTTTTTGTGATATACATATGTATGAGCTTACAGTAAATAGTTTGTAAGAAAATTATGAAAACAAAAAAAAAAATCAATGTATTTCATAAAAAAACCATTTTTATTTAAAAAAAAATTATTATAAACATATATTTTTGTTGCTGAAATCAAAGAGAGAATTCTATTACCTTTTATTTGATGTATAATATGTTATATAAATATATACAAATAATAAGAAAATTTGTGTGCATTGGCAACCACGTATATGCTCATACTAACGGCATATGGAAAAAACGGTATATTTCAAACGCACTATTTAAATTAAAGTTTATATATTTTTCCAACGTGAAAGGTGAATAAAAATGAGTTCACAAATTAATTTGATGTCCTTCTGCGTAGTACACCCTTGAGCGTAGGCGGCCTTCGGCCGCGCTTATAAAAAATAACCCTCAGCCGGTAGAATTCTCTTTCCGGAGTAATATCTATGGCCCGGTCCACAGTGCTTTTGCGCAGCACTTTTCTGCGTTGGCGGCCTTCGGCCGCGCTTATAAAAAATAACCCTGGGCTACGCCATCCGTCCGGACGTGTGCCCCAACCGTGGCTACCGCCACGGTGATGTCCTTCTGCGTAGTACACCCTTCAGCGTAGGCGGCCTTCGGCCGCGCTTATAAAAAATAACCCTCAGCCGGTAGAATTCTCTTTCCGGAGTAATATCTATGGCCCGGTCCACAGTACTTTTGCGGCCATTTCAACTCGCAAAATTGTACAAACAATTTTGGGCAGAAGTAATTTTGAACCGTGAAATATGTTTGTTGGGTGATATAAAGCCTCACCCTGCAGTAAATTTGTTTCACTGCTGAAGGATCAGTGATGATTCTTTGCTGAATATTCATCACTGTCGTCATAACTCAGTATATTTTTATTTGTTTTTGTTTTTTTTCTGAGGAAAGCAAACCATTTATATGAAAAATTCATCACTCTTTATATGAAAGTATTCACTGATGCCTCCTCGTCATAAGTGAATTGCATCAGTGATTCATTACGGATTCATTGCGGATTTTTACTGCAGGGCAGTGGTGACGACAAACACACGCACATTTGTGTGTGTGTATAGTGTTTTGCATAGTAAATTTCACAACTTTAAGAAGGAATATCTCGGGAACTATAAGCCTCCGGCAAGTGTGTTTTCAGTTTTGAGATCTGTGAGAGCCCCTCTACCGCCCTGCATAAGTCATTTTTCTCAGGACGTGCTGGAATAATGGAAAGCCGGCCCTCGACATTTTTTAATTCGGTCAAAAATGTATTCGGTATAATAATGCTTTTTTCAATTCGGTCTTTTAAGATTCGACATTTTTTTTTGACTTATTGTACGGATCCCGAAATACAACGTTTTTTTCATATGCCGTTAGTATGAGCATATACATGGTTGACAATTCACACAAATTTTCTTATTAATTATATACATTTATATAACATTTTATATATCAAATTAAAGGTAATAGAATTCTCTTTTTGATTTCAGTAACAAAAATATATGTTTATAATAATTTTTTTTTTTAAATAAAATACGTTTTTACAAAAAAATTTATTTTTTTTATTTTCTTAATTTTCTTATAAACTATTTACTATAAGATACATATTCATATCATAAAAAAGTGTTTTTAATAACCTTTTCAATGGTGTGCTTTAATTTAAAATCGGTTAAGTACTTTTCGAGAAATTTGCTTTTTAAAATTTGGAAAATTTCATCTTTACCCCCCCCTAGCACCCGTAATATGAGCGAGCCCCAAAAAAAAAATTATATCTCTGAAATCAGAAAAAAAGGCGGACCACGCCCACTAAATTTTTTTTGTCTAGCTTAACGGGCCGTATTCTGCACTTATGCCACATTTCCATCCAAATAGAAGTTATAAGCGAATGCATACAACTTAAATTGCATATCGAATTTCAAACTTGAGAGCTTCCCCTGCAAAACACAGATTTCAGACTTAGTAAAGTATTGTTTGGAAGCGTCGATTTGTACATACAGCTGTCCACAAAAGGGTTGTCTTTCCAATAATGTCACACGCCCCGAGCAAATGATTTTTACTGGGTTGTAG
Source organism: Urophora cardui (assembly GCA_960531455.1). Taxonomy (NCBI): domain Eukaryota; kingdom Metazoa; phylum Arthropoda; class Insecta; order Diptera; family Tephritidae; genus Urophora; species Urophora cardui. The sequence goes on from OY482671.1 coordinate 37,071,430, forward strand.
GGAGGTGGAGTAGATTCTGAATCAGTTAAATTTAGGCGCTGGACGTACCTAGTTTTCCCGGAATTTGTTAAAGTTGTTAAATTTTTACCAATAACAACCCCATTTCCTCATTTACAAAACAAATTTCACTCTTTATTTTAGTCACAACACGTATATTACTAATATATTTAATACATTTTACAATGATATATTGTGGAACGATCCTCCGTCATCCCTTGTCAAGTTTGGTTTGGAGACAAACCGGTTTCGGCTAATATGCGCCATCTTCAGTGTCTTTTTTCGTTCTGAGTTATTTTGTGTAAGTTCGATAGTACTTATAGTAACTGACTTCCATCGTTTGGTCACGTACTTCGTGTTCGTGTGTTCGTGCATTCGTGCGTTCGGGCGACGTGCATACGTGCGTGCGTGCGAGTCTGTGCGTTTAGGTATGTAAATCTAGTTTTTGTATCCTCATTAAACAGGCAGGTAAAAGTCCGTTATTGTCCTCTTGTGTGTTGTTTTGTTTATGTCGGTTTTAGGTTTTCTGTCCTCTTTTCGGTATAATAGCTTAAGCGGTTCAAATAATGTATCTGATGCGGTGTTTATTTGTTCATTTATTATTTTACCTACGAATGTCTTCTGTTTGTATATCTCCATATTTTCTAATACGTTAAGTCGTTTTCCCTTATGTTGTATGTGGAGAATTTTAGCTGTTTTTCCTATTTTCATTGGTGTACACTTGTTTTCTGCCATGTGGTTGGCGAAATTTGATTTTACAATATTGCGTTAAAATCACTTTTATTAAAAATGTTGCCAATAGCGACTTCACAGGGTGTACTACGCAGAAGGACATCACCTTGGCGGTAGCCACGGTTAGGGCACACGTCCGGACGGATGGCGTAGCCCAGGGTTATTTTTTATAAGCGCGACCGAAGGCCGCCAACGCAGAAAAGTGTTCTGCGCAAAGTTTTTTCTTTATCTATCGAATTTGTATGGAGTTACTAAACTATAACCATAAATTCCTCGAAAACGAGGTACGTCCGGCGCCTAAAATTTACGGATTCAGAACACCCTTCCCTTCCCCTACCACCCGGTAGAAGTCGTTTTTTTGGGGGCGTGTGACATTATTGGAAAGTTTCCCCCCACAAAATAATGAGAGTACCGATATCAAAAAAACTAAATTGTTCAATGGCTCCGATTTCCATCTGTCTACCAAAAGGGTCGGCTTTTCATTAAGGAACCACGGTCCGCGAAAATTTACTTTCTCAGGGTTGTAGAGGGCCCCTCACAGATCTCAAAAAGGAAATAAAAACCTGCCGGAGATATATAGTTCACGAGATATTTGTTGGTAATTTTTTGGAAGTTGGATGGCTCCATATATATTACCCAGAAAGGGAATTCTGCCAGCTGAGGGTTATTTTTTTAAGGTATTCTACACACATATAAACAAACATCTCCGGTCGACAGGACCTTTGGATTTAGAATCAGGAGGACCTTCTCTACAAACCTCAATAACTTTTTTTTTCAACGCGTGGTAGACTGTTGGAAAATTTTCCCCGCAATTTTCGTATGAAAAATTTCACAGTACAAATTGATAACACACAATACCGTGCAATTTCGTCTTATCGACCCAGACATCGACCAAAGGGATACTACCATAAAATGTCAGGGAATAGCCATCCAATCTGGCGATGTCGTGCTAGAGATCTTCAATGTTTACATACCCCCTGTCACCTGCTGCCCTGCGGGGTATCTACCTGACATTAGAGACACCGACAGACTTTATTACAACGGACAAACAGACGAACATTAACTTTAACAAAGCGGAATGGGACAGCTACACAAAGCATACGGAGAGCATCTTCGGTGCGCAACCCGCACCTACGGATATGCTCAGCGGAGAGAAAAAGTTGCGAAAGGTCATTGCCAAGGCTTCTGCGCACTTCATTTCGGCGGGACGGATCCCCGAGATCCGACCACATTTTCCGCGTGAAGCCTCTGCCTTAGCCCGGGAGCAGCGAGACCCGGGAGACCCCCGCATTAAGGACCTCAACCGGGAAATTCGGTCACTGGCGGATAAGCACAAACGGCAGAAGTGGACATGCAACCTCTAGTGGAGTGAGCAAGCTCTGGAGCACCTATCCAGCCCGACAACACATAAGGACAGTGTCCATAGCCTTTGGAGGCATTGTGGAGTCAGACCGGAAGAAATGCGCGAACTACTTTACTCGACAATTTCTACTGCATCCAAGGCCAATCGTCGGATCTTCAGACGGATGCGCAAACTGCCAAACAACGACGCATCCCTTGCTCTCTCCCCTACAGAGATTCAGGAAGTCATAAAGGCCAAAGCCTCAAAATCAGTCGGACCAGACGGCATATCCATGTAGATGCTAAAACACCTCGGACCGAATGGAATAAGATTCCTAACAGGGGTCCTCAATTTGTCTCTGACCACCCTTGTTATCCCCAATATTTGGAAGATGACAAGGATAGACCCTTACTTAAACAGGGGAAGCCAGCCAGTGTAGGAGAGTCCTATCGACCGATATCTCCTCTCCTCGGTAGTAAAGACACTTGAGGCCGCCTTAATACCAAATATAAACGGATATTTACAACTTGCCACGCATCAACATGGATTCCGGAAAACGCACAGCACAATAACAGCTCTAAACGCCATAAACACGCAGATAGTGCGCGGTCTCAACCAACGACGCCCCTACGAGAGAATGCTCCTCGTGGCACTTGATTTGTCGAAAGCCTTCGACACAGTCAATCATGCAACCCTAATGGAGGATCTAAACGTCTCGAGCCTTCCGCAGAGGCTGAAAAGGTGGACCGCGAACTATCTGAGTGGCCGACAGGCATCGGCTGACTTCAGGAATGGTACCTCAAAACTAAAGAGAATAAAACGGAGTTCCACAGGGTGGTGTCCTGTCCCCGTTGTTATTCAACCTATACATCACACTCCCACCTCCACCTGAAGGATTTCGTATTATATCCTACGCCGATGACTGCTCGATTTTGGCGTCAGGCACTGACATAAATTACTTATGCTCGAAAATAAACGGTTATTTCTCCGAACTTTCCCACTTCTTTACATCGCGCTCTCTCGAACTGCAGCCCTCTAAGTCCTCCGCGACCTTGTTCACGGCATGCACGAAGGAGGTTAGGCTAGAGCTAGAAATACGGATAGGGAATATACCAATCCTTACCGTAAGAGCGCTTTCACATTACTCGGTGCGGTATCGGATCGACATTTTTGGTTTTTACCGAAAGTATACCGAAACCTTACCGACCACATGTATTTCAATTGGCACTTTCACATTAGTGTTGCATACATGAAATCGGAGCGAATTAATTTCGGTATACCGCAACGCGGTAAGACCGGTCAGTAAAATTTGAGGAATTACTGCAGACATTTTTGCGGCGTAATAAAAGAAGAAGAACAAAGTCAGAAAAAAACTCGTTTCGGCTATAAATGTAGCAAGTTATAATGTCTTCGTCTTCGCTAGAAGACATTATTGTTATTATTGAGTGATTTGTTGAAGTTAAAAATTTTGTTTTGCAAATTTCGATGTTTGTTTTCCTATTTTCTGCCGATTACGCACCGAAAGTATTCCCACAAGTGTGAAAAACACAGCAACGCGGAATCGTTTCGGTAAGCTGAAAATACCGAGCAAAAAACGTCGATCCGATGTCGTACCGAGTAATGTGAAAAGGCCCTAAATAATCCAAAAATCTTGGGTGTTACCTTCGACAGCCTGGCTTCCTTCTCCGCGCATACGACCGCGATCGCGAATAAGGTTCAAAGTCGCAACAAAATCCTCAAATCGCTAGCCGGCAGCACCTGGGGAAAAGACAAAGAAACCCTTATCGCAACTTACAAAGCAATCGGCCGCCCGCTCTTAAACTATGCATCGCCTATATGGCAGTGATGTGATACGTAGGGAAAATTCCCTACATGTAGGGATTTTAGTCGGAAAAAAGTGACCGTAGGGAAAGGACAGATTTTTATAAAATAGCTAAATGTAGGGATTTTTTGGCAAAGTGAAATCAAAATTTCTATTCAACTTTTTTGGCTTCAACACTGACTGTCGATCTGAATAATGGAAATGCCGCGAAGACGAATTTAATCGCGAATGACGTAATTGGAGAGGGAATACAGTATAGTGAAGACATTATTAAAGAAATCAAATTGTCGCGGTCTGATCGCGACAAAATATTTTTCCTTTTGTTACTCCCACTATGTATGTATGCACTGGCAGAGCAAATTTTCATTTGTTTTGTTTATTTACCTTTTATCCTTTGTTCCCAACGGGGAGCGCACCCTGGCGGCGACAAATGAAGTTAATTGATATTGCCATGATGGGCAGTACTGGCGGAATGGGTTGCGAGCTTTTGCCTTTTAGCGGAGTTCCCCACCAAATTGTTATACATATATGTAAATATGTAGGATGTAAATAAGGAAAAGCGAGCGCGGAAGGCGCAGAAAGGGGTGTCATCGCTTTCGTCCCTTTTGCGGTGCATTAAGGCATCCGCTAGATGAAGGCAGTTTATGTGTGTGTGGTTGTATATCATTGGTCGGGGCATCGGTGATGACCGCACAGGTTAGCGGTTCGGTGCGACCGGGTGGTTACCCACACATACAGCCTGATGGTATATACAAAAATGTATATGCTGGCGCGCAGCCTTCGGCCTGGCTCGCGGGTGCGCGTCAGAATACTCTTGTATGCGAGTGCGGTAACATTTCTTTTCTGTGCGATCGGTTTTGTGGAGAAAAATTGTAAAATAAAATAATAGTTTTTAGTGTTTAGAAAAAAAAAAATTGAAAAATAGAAAGCTAGTGGTCAAGTGGTTTAGATAAAGGTTTTGGAAAAAAAAGGAGTTAGAGAAAAGTTTTGAGGGAAAGTTAAATAAAAAAAGAGGAAAGTTTAAGCGCGGAAGGAAAGTGTGGGTTAGGGTGTGACACAAAAAAAAAAGAAAGTGAAATTTTTTTAGGATCAAGGTGGATCGTGGCAAGTGGCTGGTGGACACCGTAGAGGATCTGAAGCCGGAACACACCCCGGCTTGGTTAAGTATCTCGTTTGTTGTTGTAGTTGTGCCATTTGTCGCCTCTTTGTTTCGCCCCCTGTGTTCCTTAACCCATCCTTCTAGCATCCCGCACCCAGAGCCCAGTCATTTGGCAGCGGGTTAAAGTTGTTCCTGGCAGGTCAGGAACTGTGCGAGTGGGTTCGTAACCTTCCGGTTGGACCTCACCTCGGGTGCACCCATAAAACATTTGTTTGTCAAAGTTTGGGTATTTTGGAAAAAATTTTTTAGTATTTTATTTTTGGTTGGTCTTAAGTAGTTTGTGTGTTGGATTTATTTTATGTACCCACCCCCTCTCCACTGAGAGAGTCGGTGCATTCGTTTTAGTTATTGTCACCAAGTGTTGTTGTTTTGCCCTTTTTGTATTCAGCCGTGGCGTTTTGTTGTTTGTATAAAAGGGTAGGTGACAAAATTTTAAAAATATGGGATTTCCTTCCCTACATGGCAGATTATATTCATTTTTGAACGATGTGGATGAAAATATTGCAGTAGGTATAGATATAAAAAAATGCGATTTTGTCTTCGAAAATTGTTTTATAATTTTGAAAACATTAATCCTGTGGATTTGGTACAGACCGAAAGCGTGGTCAAAGTCAAATGGGTAGGCAACCAAACAAATTGCCCATACATTTTTTGAAGGAGCAGAAATCGCAATTGGGGAAAAGTTTACGAGTGAAAAGAAAGCAAAAAATAAATAAATTTGACCATTGAGAATTGTTTGTTTACATAAATCAGAATGTTCTGTTTCCATAAATCAGCTGGTTTGCACTAAATCACATTTTCTTTAGTTTTAGTTCGTTGACGCCTTTGCGCTAAATTGCTCTGACAACTGTCAGATGCTGTTCTGCCCTACACTGTTCTACAGGGTATGTTCAGAAACGCAGCATGAAACGCAACAGCAGCAGTAATTATTTTTTTGATGATTGTGATGAGCGACACTTCATGCAAAAGTTAAGTTTATGAACGCTCTGCTTGTACTACAAAAGCAGGTTGCGCTTCAAACTGAGTTTCTGAACAAAGCCACACTTTCAGTGCACTCACCGAACAGACCTAGTGAATAATCGAATAACACGATAGGGGTATTCATAATTAGGTGGAAAGAGGTTAGCAAAATTATGCAATTGCATGAAAATGCAACGGATAGTGAGCGATCTTTATAGTCATTCATTGCAAGCTTATTTGTAGGGAAGGTACAATTATTATATCGAGTAGCACCGATAACATCAATATCTGCATTTGGCGGTTTTTACTCTTTTGTTATTTTGACAGTTCGCTATGTGCACGAATATAGGTTACGTAGATCGTTTCAATCAAAATTTGCAATTAATTCGTTTTCTGCATTTTAATTAATATGACCTCAACAAAAATAAGTATTCCAAACACAAATCATCAAACAAAAAATTTACTCTTGAGAATTTGTTTACTCTTCCATTTCCTTTCACAAGTGGCACAGTAAAATAGGACAATTTTTCTTGTACCAGTAAATTTTTTCACCTCATTTTATTACAAAGAATTTTATTAGATGACATATCATTTTGTCTTTTACGTGTTTTGTTAATGCACTGAAAAAGTGTCGATTCATTAATCAAAACATGGACAGATTCGGCCATATCATGGTCATATTAATTAAAATGCAAGAAACGAATTACATAATTGCAAATTTTGATTGAAACGATCTATGTAACATATGTTCGTGAACATAGCGAACTGTCAAAGTAACAAAAGAATAAAAATCGACAAATACAGATATTGATGTTATCAGTGCTACTCGATATAATAATTGAACCTTCTCTACAAATAAGTTTGCAATTAATGATTATAAGAGCCTATACACACTTGCGACTAAATCCATTTAGTCGAATTGGGCTGTTGTATTCACACTACGCCAACTATTTAGTCGAATCGGTGGCAGCTATTCACACTACATACTAAATAGTCGGGCGATTGACAATGACATACATAGTATTGCCAATGTTCACATATTACACAGCAAATTTTACATTAGTGGTCTTCATAGAGTGGTGATAGTAGTAGTGATGAAGTATTAAATTGCTAAAGTTTATCAGTTTATGTGCATTTTTACATGAAAACACCTTCTTGTCAGCTGTCAACTTGATTAATAAAATAAAAACAATAAAATTAGCAAAAAGTGCATACATTGTTGGCTTTCTTTCTTATTAAACTAGCAACTAGCTGTCAAGTAAATGAAAAGAGAAAAACGCAAGGAATTACGCTCATAAAGAGCGAAACGAACAGAAGTACATGAAACGGAAAAATAGTAAAAATTAGCCATTAATAATTTCCATGCAATTTCATTTTCATTATTTCTATTTTAAGAATTCACCAAATTACAAAAGCAATAAAATCGAATATATTCGTTGGTTAATTTTTTAAACAGCTGTATTCTACTTTGAATCAAGAAACGCTTTGCCAAGAAAAACTTGGCTAACTATCCATAACCAAGAATTATTTAACTGAGGATATCGCAGTAGATAAGCTGATTTTTCGTTTTCTGTTATATTTTAACTATGTATTTGTTCAGATCATAGATTTGTACTTGTTTGTTATATTAAATTACGCTTAAATGTCTGTGAAAATATGAACTCTTTTAGACATCAATAAATAAATAAATAAATTGTATTCCGTCAATCAGGGCCAAAAAGGTTCACGAAGAATGTCAAACAAGACGAATTGAAAAAATATTTTTTGTTGTAATTCTATGCGATTAATGACATATTTGAAGAGAACAACAATAGCAAGAAACACATGAAAACGGAAGTAATATATCCTTGGTTAGATAATTCTTGTCTATATCTAGTTAATAAGAAACGAACCTTTTGTTTTTTTTTTTTAAACATTTTGAAAATATTAATTGAAATATTCAATCTCTGCAATTTACCAAAAGTGAAATTAAAGTAGTGCTGGCAGCATGGCAACTCTTTTCACTACGAATACACTGTGGAACAAATTTAGGTCAACAAAAGTTAACTCGGTTCTGAAAGTTAGGGGTGAAAATAGAGGCTAAATTAGAAGACCCGTATCGCGGCGTTTGCTTAGGTTAGTTCGAATTTGTTTTTAATCGACCTTTGAACTTTGCAGGCAAATGCCGATTTTCAGCATATTGTTTGTATGGTTTTTTTGCTATAACTCGTCGACTAATTGAGATTTTTTTGTTGGAGTGACAGCAAACGAAAGAATTAAATTTCCTATACAAGGGGTCTATAACATTTTTCTCTACCTCTTATAGTTTCTGAAATATTCATGATTCAATTTGAATTTTTCGATTTTTCAAAGAAAAAATTGACTTTGTCAGGCAATATCTTTAAAACCAAAATTTTCACCTTCGGTTTTACTCCCTTGCGTGAAGCTACATTCTATTAGCAAAAAAATAAGCTATCAACGAAGAAAATCCATGGTAAAATGGAAAAGTTATAGGCGATCATGTAAATACAGCCAAGTCGCGCAATGCCTCTGCAGTAGCAGCACATTGGCAGCGCAGTAGATACAAGCCCATTTACGGGTATAACATGCATAAAATATACCCGTGCAGATGCTGTCACTCCAACAAAAAAATCTCAATTAGTCGACGAGTTATAGCAAAAAAACCATACAAACAATATGCTGAAAATCGGCATTTGCCTGCAAAGTTCAAAGGTCGATTAAAAACAAATTCGAACTAACCTAAGCAAACGCCGCGATACGGGTCTTCTAATTTAGCCTCTATTTTCACCCCCAACTTTCAGAACCGAGTTAACTTTTGTTGACCTGAATTTGTTCCACAGTGATATTAGTGTTGTTGTTGTAGTCGGCCGACTAAAATGCCTGTAGTGTGAATACGTAGAAGGGCGCCTTGCTGATCAAGCAGTTGGCCGACTGTTTCAGTTGGAATGGAATCGGGCTGCAAATCTAACTGTTTCAGTCGGCCGATAAAGTGGTTGTAGTGTGAATGCTTCCATACATCCCGATGCAAATCGAATCCCGACTAAATGAAAATCAATTTTATTATTAAATAAAAGTTCAATACATTGAAATTCCTTGTACTTATTTCCCTCTATTCAGTCTATTGTACTAAAGCAGATTCCTTTTGTTCACTTATTTTGCAAAACAAGCCCGTTCTGTATAATAATGTTGCATAAATTTTAAAATCATAGTTTAATTACATTAAATTGGTAATATTTCCAAAAATAATCACAATTTCTGCTACCTCCGACACACAAAAGCTGACGGAAAAAATCGCTGAGATTAACTGTCAAAAATCCGATCCATCGTGAACCAGAATGCCGATTTCCGAACTTCGAAAAAATCTGACTTTCATCGGACGTCAATCGAATTGCAGAATGCCATTTGATCCGATTCACCTCCGATGAAAATGGATCGTAATCCGGAATAGATGTGATAACAAGAATTTATCATGATATATACACTAATTTTACAAACCAAACGTACCAACCGCTTTGGTATCAATTTTGCTCTCTTTGTTTTGTTCACTTTCTTTAATTACATGTAGAGTGACGTCATCATGAGAGCTCGTGTGCCCATTGCTGCTCTATATGCGTAATCTTGTAGGTATTTCGTTCTTGTTTTGCCAGAGTGTTGCCACTCTTTTCCATTCGAATGGCAAATTTTTTCGAAGATTGCAGGATTGTGTTAAGCATTTACGTTCAAAATGCAGAATTGAATTCGCAATTGCATTTCGGTAGAGAATTTTGTATGGATAAACGTAACATTTAATGTTGTATTTTAGATTAAATGCGAAAATGCCTCCGAAATGCTAACTGCAGGCTCAGCATGAACATAGCCTACGCGTCTTGCGATTCCTAATTCTTACTTCAAAATGAAATATTTAATTTAATTTTTGGCATTGATATTCATATTAGTTTTAATAAATAAAAGGTACATATTTGTATTATTTCAAATATCTTAGAAAAGCAAAAAGAGAAAAATACCACAAATACACAAGAATAAAAACATATGGAGAGTTGCCAGAGTTACAAGAATTTTAAATCAGTGATGTGTAAACAACACGTTGAGTGAATAATAAACTTAATTTCTGTGGTACAGTACTTGAATCTTATAATATTTTTTATAAAATGAATATTGTTGAAATTATTGTACTTTTATCGATATTGTATGCGTAGGATTGAGGATTGAAAAAGTCATGAAATTACTTGATATTTAGCTCACGGCAGTATGTGTGTATGTATCTTGAGCCGATCTGTTAAATCGGCCAAGTAAATTAAATATGTCTGAACACCAATTCTAGAGATGCCCAATCAAGTAATTTGTACAATGAAAGTTTGTTGCAATAAAAAAATTTGTAAATTATTTTAATGAAATGATTTACGAAAAAGTTGATTGCAATGGAATTTTTGCAAATTATTGTAACTGTAATTTTTACAATTAAAATGATTTACAGTGAAAGTTGATTGCAATGAAATTTTTGTAAATTACTGCAATTCTAATTTCTGAAATCAAAATGATTCATAGTGAAGGTTGAATGCAATAACATACATCTAAACTTTTGAAATTTTTATTTCTACAATCAAAAAATTTACTATCATTATGATTTACAATCAAAGCTGCTTAAAATAATATCGACTGCTGAGAATAAGATCGCCCTATTTCAACATTTTTTTCAAAAACGCCCTATTTCAGAATTTGTTTCAATAACGTCCTATTTCAGATTTTGCTTCAAAATCGCCCTATTTCGTAGAAAATTCCATATATATTTCTCTGAAATAGGGCATTTTGAATAATTTTTTCAGTTTTAATCACGGAATTCTTGTTTGTTAACCAGTGTACATGTAAACTATTTTGAAACAATCTCCTGTTAATTCCGTTTTGAACGACATATAACTTTAGCATATCCGCGTAGACGTTCCTAAGATATTCTACTTTAATGTTGTTGTTGTTGTAGCGGTACTAAGCCCTGCTTAGCCGACGAGTTCTGCTCACAAATTTTCATCAATTTCACGGAAGGCCCAAGAATGTTGGAGCTTCTTTTGGGCTTGTGCAGAGGGACAAGGGTGTTAAGTTAGTTGGTTTGAGGAGACATGCAAAGAGGTGCCGTGTGTCATGCGGCGTCTCTCCACATGCCGGACACACGTTAGGTATGTTTGGATTGATTCTGGCCCTGTAGGAATTGAGCCTACTACAGAAGCCCGACCTTAATTGTGATAATTGGTGGTGGTTGGTCTCTAATTATTAGGGGGATTCGCTATCTACAGCATAACCCTAGAACGTAGCACGTATTGCACGGATTGCAAGGTTTTACAACGCACAACAACAAAATACAGGGGCACAGAAATATGCTAGACCTCAAAAATATGCTGCAGCAAAACTTATAGGGGTATTCATAATTAGGTGCAAATAGGTTAGAAAAATTTTGCAATTGCATGAAAATGCAACAGATAGTGAGCGACCTTCGGAGCCTATACACACTTACGACTAAATCGATTTAGTAGGGCGATCTCAGCAGTCGATATTATTTTAAGCAGCTTTGATTGTAAATCATAATGATAGTAAATTTTTTGATTGTAGAAATAAAAATTTCAAAAGTTTAGATGTATGTTATTGCATTCAACCTTCACTATGAATCATTTTGATTTCAGAAATTAGAATTGCAGTAATTTACAAAAATTTCATTGCAATCAACTTTCACTGTAAATCATTTTAATTGTAAAAATTACAGTTACAATAATTTGCAAAAATTCCATTGCAATCAACTTTTTCGTAAATCATTTCATTAAAATAATTTACAAATTTTTTTATTGCAACAAACTTTCATTGTACAAATTACTTGATTGGGCATCTCTAGAATTGGTGTTCAGACATATTTAATTTACTTGGCCGATTTAACAGATCGGCTCAAGATACATACACACATACTGCCGTGAGCTAAATATCAAGTAATTTCATGACTTTTTCAATCCTCAATCCTACGCATACAATATCGATAAAAGTACAATAATTTCAACAATATTCATTTTATAAAAAATATTATAAGATTCAAGTACTGTACCACAGAAATTAATAGCATGTTCATGGTGAGCCTGCGTTTTGCGTTTCGGAGGCATTTTTGCGTTTAGTCCAAAATGCAACATAAAATGTTACATTTCTCCATACAAATGCCACCACCAAAATGCAACTTAACGCAACTATTTTTTTGCGTTTTGAATGCTAACGCAGAAAGCAACCCTGAAATCTTCGAAAAAATTTGTCATTCGAATGGAAAATAGTGGCAACACTCTGGCAATACAAGAACGAAATACCTACAAGATTACGCATATAGAGCAGCATGAGCATGGGCACACGAGCTCCATGATGACGTCACTCTACATGTAATGAACGAAAGTAAACAAAACAGAGATCAAAATTAATACCAAGCAGTTGGTACGTTTGGTTTGCAAAATTAGTGTATTATATTATTACATATTTTGCAAATTCTTGTTCTATTTTTTTAATTAGACAAAACAAAAAAATAAACCTCAACACCTGATTGCGTAATCTGGGATATTAGCTCCGTTTGTTTCGAACTTCTCAAATGCGCATTTACAAAACGCGGCAGCATGAACACTTTTCGAAAAGCCATCTTCGAAAATGCAAAATGTTGCGTTTCAAATCCAGCATGAACATAGTATAAGTTTATTATTCACTCAACGTGTTGTTTACACATCACTGATTTAAAATTCTTGTAACTCTGGCAACTCTCCATATGTTTTTATTCTTGTGTATTTGTGGTATTTTTCTCTTTTTGCTTTTCTAAGATATTTGAAATAATACAAATATGTACCTTTTATTTATTAAAACTAATATGAATATCAATGCCAAAAATTAAATTAAATATTTCATTTTGAAGTAAGAATTAGGAATCGCAAGACGCGTAGGCTATGTTCATGCTGAGCCTGCAGTTAGCATTTCGGAGGCATTTTCGCATTTAATCTAAAATACAACATTAAATGTTACATTTATCCATACAAAATTCTCTACCGAAATGCAATTGCGAATTCAATTCTGCATTTTGAACGTAAATGCTTAACACAATCCTGCAATCTTCGAAAAAATTTGCCATTCGAATGGAAAAGAGTGGCAACACTCTGGCAAAACAAGAACGAAATACCTACAAGATTACGCATATAGAGCAGCAATGGGCACACGAGCTCTCATGATGACGTCACTCTACATGTAATTAAAGAAAGTGAACAAAACAAAGAGATCAAAATTGATACCAAAGCGGTTGGTACGTTTGGTTTGTAAAATTAGTGTATATATCATGATAAATTCTTGTTATCACATCTATTCCGGATTACGATCCATTTTCATCGGAGGTGAATCGGATCAAATGGCATTCTGCAATTCGATTGACGTCCGATGAAAGTCAGATTTTTTCGAAGTTCGGAAATCGGCATTCTGGTTCACGATGGATCGGATTTTTGACAGTTAATCTCAGCGATTTTTTCCGTCAGCTTTTGTGTGTCGGAGGTAGCAGAAATTGTGATTATTTTTGGAAATATTACCAATTTAATGTAATTAAACTATGATTTTAAAATTTATGCAACATTATTATACAGAACGGGCTTGTTTTGCAAAATAAGTGAACAAAAGGAATCTGCTTTAGTACAATAGACTGAATAGAGGGAAATAAGTACAAGGAATTTCAATGTATTGAACTTTTATTTAATAATTAAATTGATTTTCATTTTTGCAATATTCATATATTATTCTTTAATAAAGCTTCTGAAAATAATTTTATTTGTGTATTATTACTACGATGATGTAATATGAGTGGGTAGCGCAACTCGGGCATAATTTCTGTGCCAGGATGTACTCCTTTAAGCATTTTTGCCTGACTGTGTCTTTTTAAAGATTTCAAATATAGCCATGCGACATGATTTACAAACATTTGCATGAGAAACTAACAAATCTAAGAAACGTGCTCACTTTCTATGTCCGTTCATGCTCAACCCGTCCTGGCGAGTCACAAAATTCCTGCTACACGATATGTACATATTCATGATTTGATTGATCGCAACCTGGATCTCAAATTTGCTTTTATGTTTTGCGATCCATAAAAACTTGTTGATATGCGACCAGCTTGGAGCGTCATCCATGGATTGCATCAGTATAACATATTACTATAAATAGTGTAAAACAGCCCAACTGCTAGAGGTTTTCGCATGAAACTTTGTGGGAATAAGCCGTAGATGTTATTTTCACTAAAGTTGGCATTTTCATTGCCATTGAGTTCATGGAGTCCAGTTTTTTCATAATTTAAAATTACTATAGTTAAGGTGGGAATCGCAATAATTTACCACTGGTGTTAAGGGAAAATTTTTATATAATGAACCACGATCCTATCACAGATCATAAAAAAGTCGCTCCCGCCGGAAGATTATAGTGCAAGAGATATTCCTTGTTAAAGTAATGTGTGTGTAGAAGGCTTTCTTGTGTCACCGGCCTTCGGCCGCGCTTTAAAAAAACCTCAGCCGACAGAATTCTCATTTTGGAGAACTTTAATATCATATATATTATTTCTAATTGGTGTTTTTTTGCAATCCCTTTTTCTGCTCACATAATTTACCAAAATTAATAAGTAAGGCATCGTTTTAAAGGTATAAATTAGCTATTGTAGGAGCAGGAGTAGCAACCCGGTATATGTATTGTGCAGTAAACTCTAAGTTCTAACATTAAGCAAATCTGGTAACTGTAAAACTAGCGAGTAAGAGGCGATTGGTGGTTAATAGCCATTTTGAGAAATAAAGAAAAGGCATTCGTGATTTGCCAAAAGAATGAGCCGGTTGTCCCGCGTTTTATTTGATCGTAAACTATATATTATTTCAGTCAGAAGTGGTCGAAGCCACAGTGAAAAAAAAAAATAATAATAATAAAGAGTATTTTAATTAACTGAGTATATTTAAATGGACCACGCAAAAATAAACGCCGAAAGATATTCACTTCTTCAGCTCAAAGCTTGGTGCTCTGCGGTTGGCGTAAATGCTAGCGGCGCAAAAGCTTCACTCGCGGCCCGTTTGAGTGAGCTGTCAGCGGAGGCACGCGGCGTTTGCCCATCCGCCGAAAACATGGAAGCGGAACATACAGAAGCAACCAAAAGAGCCACCAAAGCTTCAGGATCAAAAAATCCGAAACGGAGTGACGATGCAAATAACGGCAATAATGCGGACAACGGCACTTGCGGTACTGAGGAAGAAACCGCTAGCTATAGCGGTGCAAATAGAGAAAATAACAGAACCAACGAAGGTAACGCTACAAGCAATAACAATGGTGCGCAAGAAAAAGGCTGCAATGGCGCGAATATTGACAACGGCAATGAAAATGCAAGCGATGGAACCGACAAAGGTGCGACACACGGTATAACGACCGGCGCAAACGCCACTAGCTACGATTTGACAAGCGACGAAGTTGGACAAAGTGGCGAAACTGAACCATCGACGTCTTATGAAGCAAAAATTAAAATGCAATTATTAGAAAAAGAAGTCGAGCTTCTAAAACTAAAACTGCAGCTACGAAATTTTTCACCGCCTGAGCAAATGACGTCCAAACCAGAAGTTCCATTCGAAATTCTCAAGGAATTAATGGGTGATTACGATGGAGGTGAAAATTTCGAAATGTGGCGATCGCAGCTGCAACATTTTCAACGGACCCTTGGTGTTAGCGACGAAGCACTTGGTATTGTTGTGAGAATAAAGTTAAAAGGTGCAGCCCTGACATGGTACAACTCCAACGCCATGTTCAAACTTTCAGTCAGCGAAATGCTGGATGAAATGTCGCAAATGTTTGCAAGCAAAGACAACGTACTAAATGTGCGTCGAAAATTCGAAAAACGAACCTGGAAAAATAACGAGTCGTTCAGTAATTATATCCCTTTCATGCCCGAATTAATTTGGGCAGACCTAAAATTTTTTTAATGATAGTTTTTAGATGGATAAGCTTTAAATATAGTCTGGAATCGGTTTCAAAGTTCTACGTTACTTGGTTTTCCAGTTATGAAATGTTGCCTGTGGGCAACATCGCGCCATAGTGGTATACATAAGAAACAAACTCCATATGCATTGTGTATTGTGACGGTTTTTATTTGTTTTCAAAGTTTATAAAATCAAGTATGATATAAGTTGAAACAATTCATTTGTGTGTTAGAGCATAAAAAAACTTGACACTTAGAGCACTTTGAGCGCGGAAATCCTTTGTGGCATAACCTACACCTACCTTTTGCTCCCCATTCAACCCAGTGACTCGTTCGGTCAAGACGCATTGCTTTCGGAGGCTCCGCAATGTACGAACGTTTACGTATACTCGAATGTGAGGAACAAGGTGATGATGGATCATCTGAAATACCTGGTGATGACGTTTTTGACTGCGTATCTGAAAGAAGTGGACGTCCTCTCTTGCGTGGGTTTGTTGCAACACTGTTGCTTGCATTTAGCAGCTCATTGGTAATTTCCAATTGAAACTGCAGCAGTGGCATATAAGAAGATTCTCCGCTTTAATTTTTTTTGTCTCGTCGGGACACTAGCCAACTATTTACTACCGTAGTGTTGAAACACCAGTAAACAATGCGCATATACCACTTCTTGGAACGGTGGTTTATCTTGTAAAGTTCCAACAACATATCAGCGAGATCAACACCTCCCATATTTTTGTTGTAACATTCAACAATTGCAGGACGGGGTATGTTTATGTGTTTCATGTCCTTACGACACCATCTTTTGCATTCAGATACAGGATTTTCTGCCACATAATTCGAAATAAGTTGAACGCTTTTATTATCATACCAGCGACATACAATTATGCCGTTGGTTGCTTCGTACTTGAAATCGTACGATCCTCGTCCTTTTTTTTTAAGGTCCTTTTCGTTTTGTAAATGACAGTTCTTTAATCGATTGCTTCGAATAGTTCCGATTGCTAAAATGCCTTTCTCCTTTAGAGCAATCATGAGGCTTACAGAAGAGAACCAATTATCAAAAAATAGCTTGAAGTTTTTGTTGATCGGTATATTAGAAGCCAAGTGCAAAACTATGTCCGACGAGATACCTAAACCATATGATGGGCACGTCCCTTCTCCAATGTAGAGACTAAAATCGTATACAATACCAGATATGCCAGCTCTTGTAAACATTTTAAAACCCCACTTATGAGGTTTTTTGGGTAGATATTGCTTTAGACTGTGCCGGCCTATCAAAATAATATTGTATGAATGTATGTTTTATCATTATATCATAATAAAGTTACCTTTATATGTAATCATTTGTTCGTCAATACACTGGTTTTCCTCTTGTTCGAGATCGTTGAATTTGTCCTTCAGTTTCCTCAATAGCGGACGTACTTTATATAGCTTATGAAAATTAGCGTCTCCTCTTTGCGGTTGTTTAGAATTGTCATTTATATGGAAAAATTCTTTTATTTTTTCGAAGCGGTTGCGCGATAAAGATTGTGCGACTGCTGCAAGTTTTAAATTTGATGCCCAGGCCATTCGAATTTGGGGAATATTTACTACTCCTAAATATAAAAGAACTCCCAAGAATCGCCTTATCTCACATGCTTCGCATTTTAGTTCTGTGCCCTTGGTTTGTAATGCATATAAATTTGTTTCGTCACAGATTTTTTGAATAATTTCGTCATCGATGATTTCATTAAAATAGTCAATTGGATCTTTAACTTTTCCGTATATCATTTCATTTTGCCAAGTAGCATCGCAAACGTTGAAGCCCGTTCTCCTCCATCGTAGACTATCCAAATTAATTTTTTCCAAAACTTCCTGCACCGTTTTTTCAGCTTCGCTATTATCTTCAACCACTATTCCGTCACCGTCAACCATTTCTTCCAGTAAATGCAAATCAATTTCATCACCATTTTCAGCAAAACTTTGAAGCGTTTCTTCAATCATATTCTCCAAATTCACTCCGCTAGACGTTTCTTCTTCATCACTTTCTTCATCTTCGGAATCTTCCCAATCGAATTCGATTATTTTATTGATTTCCTGCTGTGTCAAACCTCGTCGATGCATCGCTAATATAAAAAACACCTTATATAAAATATGAACACCAAAAATTCCAAAAATTTGCCTCCCACACTAAACACATTTTTTAAAATTGGGTTATATCACTTCATTTCCTTACCTATTTTTTATAATTTCTGTTACTTTTTGTAAACAAATTATTTTATTTTGTGTATTTTTTTTTTAACTTTTGCACAACCACTTTTTGATTAAAATTTTTTGCACGAGTGACCACGACGGAAGGGCGCTACCAACTGAGCACATGTAAAGCTGATGCAATAATATTCACTTTTGACCGTTCACAACATTTAAGCTGTCGGTTAAAAAAAAACCGTTAGCAAAAATATTTTAAAATGAGAGACTTATGCACTAAAATGCACAATGTTGCCTGTAGGCAACAACGGGCATGAAAGGGATATAAATGATAAGCGTATGTTGTGCACCAGCCTTAGGCTCAGCGATGCCGAGTTCATCGAATACGTAATCGATGGCATACCGAATCGGCCACTGCAACTACATGCAAAGTTGCACAATTTTAAATCAGCAAACGAAATGGCATTGGCATTTCGCAACATCGAGCTACCACAACGAGCAACAACAACAATTTCAAATCAACGTACGGGCGAAGAAAGACTCAGGTGTTTTAACTGCAATTGTTCGGGCCATATCTCCAAGGACTGTAGAAAACCCAAACGGGAGGCTGGAACGTGCTATGCGTGCGGTGAATCGGGACACTATGCAACAACTTGCAAGCAGTACAAAAAACCAACTTCTAGTGGCAACTTTGTAAGTTATTTTAGTATTAACATAGTAGCTAACCCTAATGTAAATATGTTTATAGAATGCCTGATCGACTCGGGGAGCCCAGTAAGCTTAGTTAAGAAAAGTATAATGCCAGGAAGAGTGCAGTTACGTGAAGTGAGGAATACATACTTTGGTTTAAATAAAACAAAATTAATTAGCTATTGAAAAGCAATTTGTTATGTTAAAGTTTTAAATAAATATTTGCTAATAGAACCAATAGTGGTCCCCGACGAGTCAATTTGTTACCCATGTATATTAGGAAGAGATTTCATTCAAGCTAGCGAAGCAAAATTAAAGATCGGTGATATAGAGCTGATAAATGAAGCACAAAGTTCAGAGGTTAGATGTAGCGTATCAAAGGTTTGTGACAATGACAAAGGCATGGAGATTGTTTGTACTTCTAAGAATGAAACTTTGAACGAAGCCATAGACGAAATATTGGCGTTAGAAACTTGTGATTCTAATGAAGTAGAGTGTTTGGTTGGAAGCAAAATTAATGAAAAAGAGAAAATTTTCTTTCAAGAGTTGTTTCTTAAAGAATATTTGAATGTTAAAAGACCAAGTGAACCAAATGTCAAAAAGGAAATGCGCCTAGTGTTGGAAAACAATAAACCTTTCGGTTGTACTCCACGCAGGCTGTCATATAGTGAGAAGGAGGAGTTGCAAAAGATTTTAGACGATTATATAGAAAAGGGATACATACGTGCAAGTGAGTCCGAATATGTTTCACCAATAGTGCTAGTAAAAAAGAAAACGGGTGAACTTCGGGTGTGCGTTGACTATAGGAAACTTAACAAAATAACAACGAAGGATAATTATCGTATTCCGCTAATAGATGACCTACTTGATAGACTCGCAAATAAGAAATGGTTTACAAAACTGGACTTAAAAAACGGATTTTTCCACGTATTTGTCGAAAAAGAGTCAGTTAAATATACTGCATTCACTACACCTTTAGGACAGTTTGAATTCCTGAGGATGCCATTTGGGCTCAAAAATGCCCCCGCCACTTTCCAAAAGTTTATAAACAAAATATTCGCAAACATGATACGTACGAACGAAGTAATCGTATATCTCGATGATATAATGATTGCTACACAAACTTTAAATGAGCACTTTAACATATTAAAGAAAGTTTTTAAATGTTTAGTGGAAAATAAATTAGAGCTGCGTTTAGACAAGTGCGAATTTCTTCGTTCAGAGATTACCTATTTGAGTTATGCAATAACAGGCGATGGCATACGTGCCGATAAAAGAGGTTTAAAAGCAGTCGAAAAGTTTGCAACGCCTACTAAAGTGCAGGAAGTACAAAGTTTTTTAGGACTCTGTTCATACTTCCGCAGGTTCATTAAGGATTTTTCTATCATAGCTAAGCCACTTTATGATCTCAAAAAAGAAGAAAAGTTTCGTTTCGGTAAGCTGGAGATTGAAACCTTTGATGTACTCAAGAAGAAACTTTTAGATTCTCCGGTATTAGCAATTTACGATCCGAAAGATGCGACAGAATTACACTGTGCCGCTAGTGCATTAGGTTATGGGGCCATATTACTTCAAAAGAAGGAAGACAGAAAATTACACCCTATCTTTTATTTTTCGAAACGAACGTCCGACACTGAGTCAAGATACCACAGCTTTGAGTTGGAAACCTTAGCTATAATTTATGGCTTAAAACGATTCAGAATATATTTACAAGGCATTAAATTTAAAATAGTAACGGAGTGCAATTCTCTCACGCAAACGCTTAATAAAAAAGATATTAACCCTAGAATTGCTAGATGGGCACTCGAGTTGCAAAATTACGACTACGAATTAGAACATAGGATAGGTAAAAGAATGCAACATGTGGATGCGTTAAGTAGGAATAATACTATTTTAGTAGTTACGACAAACACGTTTGAAGAAAATTTAATAATATGCCAGAACAGAGATACAAAGATAGGTGAAATAAAAAAGGAATTAGGGTCTACTGAAAGTAAATACTACGAAATGCGGAATGGACTCGTATATAAAAAACGCGGAGAGGATTTATTGTTTTACGTTCCCGAGTCCATATCACGACGAAATGGGACATATGGGAATAGATAAAGTGACAGAAACAATAGGTAGAAGTTACTGGTTCCCAAAGATAAGAAAAAAAGTTAACGTTCACATCGAAAACTGTTTAAAATGCATAGCTTTCTCCAGCAAAAGTGGCAAAAAAGAGGGACTGCTCCACATGATTCCAAAAGGGAATAAGCCTTTCGAAACGCTACACATAGATCACTACGGACCAGCCCATAGTAAACACACAAAATATAAGCACGTATTGGTAATAATTGACTCATTCACAAAGTATGTTCGTTTTTACCCAGCTAAAACAACAGCTTCAAAGGAAGCAGTTACGGCACTTAAAGATTATTTTCGGGCGTACAGCAGACCAAAAGCAATAATTTCGGACCGAGGAAGTTGTTTCACTTCTAAAGAATTTGAAGAGTTTCTAGAAACCAATAACGTACAACACATAAAAGTGGCGACAAACTCGCCCCAGGCAAATGATAAAGTAGAAATAATAAATAAAAGCTTAGGACCTATGATAGCAAAGTTGGTAGATGGTCATGAAGACATAGGTTGGGAAACAGTACTAGAGTCAGCAGAGTACGCTATGAACAACAGTGTGCACAAAGCGATCAAAGAACAACCAAGTTTAATGTTGTTTGGAGTTAAACAAAGAGGAAAGGTTATGGATAGTATTCAAGAAAACATTTTAGATCATACACAGTTATCAAATGAAAGACTAATAGAAGACATCAGGCAAAAGGCAAAGTTAAATCAGGAAATTTCCCAAAGCTACAATAAGCAATATGCAGACGCCAAAAGATGTGAACCACGAAAATTCAACATAGGCGACTATGTAGTTATTTTGAACATACATTTACAAGCAGGTGCATCCAGTAAGCTGATTCCAAAATTTAAAGGACCATATAAGATATCTAAAATCTTAGAAAATGACAGGTACTTAGTAGAGGATGTAGAGGGCTTCCAACAAACCCAAATACCTTATAAAGGCGTCTGGTCGGTCACAAACCTTAAACCTTGGTACAAACATATTGATAGCAATTGTCAGGAAAATAGCAATAACAAAGAATCAGGTGATTCTGCCACGTCAGGAGGGCCGAGTCGGTGACTAGTATATATATATAAATAAATAATATATATTTATGTAAATATGTGGACATGTAGATATATGGAAAAAAAAAAAAATTCTTTGTATATGTATAAGTACATATGTATATGTATGTATAAGTTTCAATGTATGTTAGCCAACTGTGTTGTAAAATAGTTTTAACATTGTAGAATCAGGTGATTCTATGTCATCAGGACGGCCGAGTTGTAGGAGCTAGAGTAGCAACCCGGTATATGTATTGTGCAGTAAACTCTAAGTTCTAACATTAAGCAAATCTGGTAACTCTGTAAAACTAGCGAGTAAGAGTCGATTGGTGGTTAATAGCCATTTTGAGAAATAAAGAAAAGGCATTCGTGATTTGCCAAAAGAATGAGCCGGTTGTCCCGCGTTTTAATTGATCGTAAACTATATATTATTTCACTATGCATGTGAAACGGTGTTTTATTGGGTGTGGTACTTTTTTTTTAATAATATTTTGCAAAAATAAAATGTTTAAATTTAAACTAGAAGATTTGCGCCTAAAACTATGCCTTCAGAATTATTTTATTCTAACAAGAGTGCAACGTTAAATACAAATTTCAAATGTAGATGTCGCTCCAGTTGAACAGTCGTGTATATTTTAAAACACTTTTATAGGCTTCAGCTGTATGTTTGTATGTAAACATTACACGTGTGTATTCATACCTACGCTGAATGGGGGTGCTGATTTATACACAGCTGTATGTAGTACAATATATCTGTGGTCACAAGCAATAATTGCTTAAGTCGACTTAGGATGGTTTCGAGTTATATATACCACGTTATTCTCCTTTTAAAAAACTATATTTCTGTAAAACCCCCATGCTTATAACTTAATTCAATCAGAAGATATAAATAAAAACATTTAGGCTTAACTTACAATAGAGGTATATTAAACTTGCTATAACAGCCAAAGTAGACGTATATACTTAATCAAATTTCTTCATGACATTTTGTTTTATTTACAAAATTTGATCGTAACATTTTGGATGGCTCACTGATTTTTGACTTTTATGAATATAAAAATCAATTTATCTCGAAATCATTTTTTAAGACTTAGGGTAATGTGGGGTCCTTTTGACTTTGGGGCACCGTTGACTTTGCCATTTTCGGTGTGAAAACGTTATACAAACTTCACAGAAATTGAATTGAATGTAGCCTTATACAATAACACATGTGTATACCTAATTTGGCAGCTCTGCTTTAATGCCTAGCGAAGTAACACATGATTCGATGATTTTCCGTTAGCTGATGTAATTTTTGTGTAGTGCCACGTAAGCGTTTTCACAAGTAAAACTAAAATTTTTTTTAAATGAGTGTTCTTAACTGGCTCTTCGAAGCTTATGTCTATATGACACTACATTTTTTCTTGGTTTTTTTGGTTTGGAAAACCCACCGAAAGTCAAAATACAAAAACAATTCTTCTGTAGGTTGAAAAGAGACAAATACTCCCTCAAAAACAATTTGATTGACATTAAACTTCAAACTAAATGAAAATAATATTTATTTCAAAAATTAATTTTTTCAGAAATTTAAATTTAAATTACTGAAATAAAAAAGTTATGAAACTCAAAGGGCAGGATAGCTGTGTATTCCATGCTATAAAGGGAAGCCAGTACGCAATATAATTTTTCTTCCGGACTTCTTCTTTACCCTTACGGCCATAGCAGAAGCTTACAAGAGGCAAATTTAAAATTTGTATTTCCATATATTTTTTATTTTAAATATAATTTATTTTCTAGTTGTCAAATTGAAACAATTGTCAGAAAAAAATGACCGAATGCCAAAAAACCTACCGAAATACAAGCTGGCTCGTTGGTTTTTAATCGCCTAGATGGTATTTTGTTTGGTTTTTTTTTTCAATATAGCTTGCTCGCTTGCACCAACGCAAAACTGTATTTGACCATCTCCTTCACACAAAAAACCTGGTAGAATACCAGAAAAAAAATGTAGTGTCATATGGGCTTTAAAGATTGAAAATAAATCTTAATTAAGCCCATATGACACTACATTTTTTTTCTGGTATTCTACCAGGTTTTTTGTGTGAAGGAGATGGTCAAATACAGTTTTGCGTTGGTGCAAGCGAGCAAGCTATATTGAAAAAAACCAAACAAAATACCATCTAGGCGATTAAAAACCAACGAGCCAGCTTGTATTTCGGTAGGTTTTTTGGCATTCGGTCATTTTTTCTGACAATTTTTCCAATTTGACAACCATTAAATAAATTATATTTAAAATAAAAAATATATGGAAATACAAATTTTAAATTTGCCTCTTGCAAGCTTCTGCTTTGGCCGTAAGGGTAAAGAGGAAGTCCGCAAGAAAAATTATATTGCGTACTGGCTTCCCTTTATAACATGGAATACACAGCTATTCTGCCCTTTGAGTTTCATAACTTTTTTATTTCTGTAATTTAAATTCAAATTTCTAATAAAATTAATTTTTGAAATAAATATTATTTTCATTTAGTTTGAAGTTTAATGTCAATCAAATTATTTTTGAGGGAGTATTTGTCTCTTTTCAACCTATAGAAGAATTGTTTTTGTATTTTGACTTTCGGTGGGTTTTCAAAACCAAAAAAACCAGGGAAAAAATGTAGTGTCATATAGGCTTTATTCAATGTTTTGAAAGAAAAAAAATTTTTGTGATGATTATTTTGGATAAAGTCATTTGGGGTACATTTGACTTTCCAGTTTGGGGAGCCTTTCACAAATGTCAAATAAAATAATAAGACCAATTAAACGTTTATGTGCCATTAAGAAAGCTAAACCTGCCAAAACAAACCCATCTAGAACATCTCGATGCCGTATAAAATATTATTTCGATATAAACTTTCAAATATCCATTGGGTAATTCACAAGCTCTTTTAAATTAGTATAACGTTATAAAGTGGTATAGGTTTACAACAATTGTATCAGCAGGGTTAGATTTTCCCATAAAAATTAGAATAACATCAATACAACAACGCAGCCTATGTTTATTGAGTTTCCTATTCGATTTTGTTTTTATTTTTTGACTTTTTTTTTCAAGATTTTTATCATTTATATTTTTATAATATTACCTTTTTCACTTTTGCTTGGTGTTTTCGATATTAAAATTTTAGTAAGCATCTGATAACAAAATACAATACAACCTACATACCACAGGTGTTGCCTTCTAATACCAGACCTGGGTAATATCAAGTACCAGTACGACTTGTGACAAGTACATTTTAAAAGAATTGTACTAGTACAAGTACAAGTACTTTCAGAATATTCAAGTACTAGTACAAGTACAAGTACTTTCAGAATATTCAAGTACTAGTACAAGTACAAGTACAAAGAATTGAAAATGAATTGAATTTTTAGCAAATGAATGTATGTACAAATGAATGTACATTCAATTCTTTTCAATTACTTTGAAGTATTTGCTAAAAATTCAATTCTTTTTCAATTCTTTGTACTTGTACTTGTACTAGTACTTGAATATTCTGAAAGTACTTGGTACGGACTCATTACTTCAAGATCAAAATATAAAGTATTTAAGTACGTAATAGTACAATTACTACTCAGTATTACCCAGGTATGTCTAATACACATTCAATTTACAACGTACAACATTAAAGGAGCTAGTGAATTTACCATATATTTTCGCTTATTATTATAATATTGTCATACTGTTTAAATAAAAACTTTAATTTTGTTTTATGACATAATGCCTAGTTTTTTAAAGTTAAAAATCAATAAAATTTGGTTTACATTGTGGTGGCCAAATGTGCCCCTATTCAAGTCACAGGTACCCCTACCACGGGGCACATTTGACAAAATGGCTTTTTTTAAAAAAGTAGCTGAAAAAGGTAGTTACTTGTTTCTTTATAACTCATTAGCTACTCAAATATTGAGATGAATAATAAATAGTTACTGTCAGTTGTTAAAATCTTAGTTTTCCCCAAAAATGTCTGATATATGAGACTCCAAAAAAAAAGGTGTCAAAGGCACCCACCTTACCCTAAGCGATTATTGCAAATTGCCACAGATATGTATATGTATGTATACTTTTGATCACATAACGGTTGTACGTAAGACCATCAAATAATTGAGATAGATATGGACTTACATATATGTATATATGAAAACGATCAGGATGAAAAACAATTGATTGAACCATGTCCGTTCGTTCGGTCGGACACACTCTAACTTTCACAAAAAGCCCGAGTGATGAAATGTCATATATGCAATGACGTTGTGCTGTTATGAAGAAATATGACGAAATTTTGAAAAATTAGCCAAGAGGGGCAACTTTTGAAAGATTTGTAAGTAAAAACTCAGGAACTGTAGCAGATAAATCGATTAAGCTTGGTCGACTGATTTGCTTGCCAAACGACTGGCGCCACATATGTTTTTTAACAATTTAATATATTCTTTCTGAAAATTTAATCTAAAACTTACTGAAAATATAAATTTGCTGTCAAAAATACAAATTTGCTGTCAAAACATACATATGATTTCGCATAAACGCTACCTAACACTGATTCGAACATAGTTTAACACTTAACAACACTTATGTTCGAAACGTCGTAAACCAGAATACCAATTTTCGTTTTGTCGTAGCAGTCGGCGTCGCCGCGATCGAAGTTCAGAGGGATTGTAGAATAGCTGTGTATCTTTTTTTAATTAGTCAAAACGAAAAAACCTTAACACCTGATATACGTAATCTGGGTTATTAGATCCGTTTGTTTCGAACTTCTCAAATGCGTATTTACAAAATACGGCAGCTTTTCGAAAAGCTATCTTCGAAAATGCAAAATCTTGCATTTCAAATCCAGCATGAACATCGTATTAGACCGCAGGCGTAATTTTGGAATGTACAATAATTTTGTTCAAAATACAATAATTTGACGGCTCTGGTACAATAATTTTACTTCTCCGAGTTGCCAACCCTGCATCGCACTTAAAAAATTTTTCACATTCGGGTTTCTGGCATGGTATAAGTATACCAGGTAAAACAAACGTCAAGTTTTTGTCGCCATATTAACCACCTGACAATTAAGCAGATTATGACATTTCGTGCTGCCATACTCATTGATAAAAATCCTCCGTTAATAGTATTTTTCACTGCTTTGTTTTAAAAAATTGTAACCATGGTATTCATAGTAACGAATTTTTTCAATTTGAATTGAAAGAAATTTTTTCAATTTGAAAAAATTACACATCCTGCAGTAAATTTGTTTCACGGCTGAATGATCATTGATGATTCTTCTGAGTACAATTTTTATTATTATTATAATTTTTTTTTTTTTTTTTTTGAAAAAAGCAAACCATTTATATGAAAAACTGAATTTTTCTTTATTTGAAAGTACTAACTGATGCCTCCTCAGTCATAGATGAATTTCATCAGTGATTCATAAAAGATTCATTTCGGATTTTTACTTCGCGGAATATCAGCTTGGCCGTACTACAAAGTAGCCCCTTTCCGGTATTCTCGGTGAGTTTTTAATTTAGTTTAGTAGTTACGATCACTTTTAATTTAGGCTTTGGGGAGGTTTTGGAGATTGATCTATTATAACTCCATATCGTCGCATAAAGTGCAATACCGCGTATCCGCTACCACCCAAATTTTACAGGAGGCAGTAAAAACTGTTTTAATTCAAAATGGTTCGGAATTTTGCAAACCCACATCCAAACCAAGTTAGATTTTTGGATTATATTCTTAATCCAAATATCATTTTGGCGAAAAACAGTTAAATGTGCAGTTATTGGCTTACTTATGTATTTATAAGCGGTTTTGCGTCTTTTATTTTTTCAATAGTGACGTATAGGCGGTTTTGCAGGCGCACGTAAAAACTTTTCTTCAATAAAGCAAAGTTATAATCCATTTCGTGTTTATGAAAGTATAATCAACTTTAGTACATTACAGTACAGTTATAAAGCAATAACACCTATTATTCGCGGTATTGGTTCGAAATTTTCCTTAAAAAAAGCGGTTTTGAAACTGTGTCATTATTTGGAATTGCGTTGTGTGAATCTCAAAATGGATGGAGACGGACGCCAGGAATGTATTTTTGATGAAATCTCATTTTTGGCAAAAATGTCACGCGGTTTTGCACTTTAAACGACGATATGTATGTACACCACCATACCAAGTGAGCATTTCAGTCTATATATGTATGTATGCACATATGTCCAATCCAATTACAAAAAAATATGTACCCTAGATTTTAACAATATGAGTTGCTTATTTCCGCGGTGCAATAATACCAAATATGGCTGCAAAGACGGTGATATAAAATTTTTCCAATTTCCGACGATAGCCTTTATTCGCGGAGAGTGGATGAAGATTTGTGGAGTGAGCGAAGAGGAGCTACCGGAAGTTCCATAAATTTGCTCACTAGTGCCCTTTCTCTTTCTGTCCTTTGATTCCTGAAATACCCAAACTTTCAAACAAAAATCTACGCATTCAAAAAATAAAAGTCTGGCATCGCTATACTCCAAAACTGACATAAGATCAAACTTCAAAAATCTGCTTTTTAATCAAAAAGACAGCGTCAAAATGACAATGCACATACCTGTATTTTTTATACCATGGTTTCTGGCAGGAGACTGACGATATGTACCCGGGAAATGGTGTATTACGCGGCTAACCGTGTTATATAAATGCCGGGCATTAATCGAATTACCCAGGCGCCTGCCTTTCATCAGTCCCAATGCATGTGTATAAAGTTATGGCCGGAAAATGATTGCTATTGCAAGTCTTACAATCAAACCATTTTCAATTAATATGATTTACGATAAAAATTTATTACAATACAATTAGTGCTATTAGTGGTCTTTATTTAAAGTGATAAACTAATTAATTTGCTAAAGTTTATCACTTTATCTGCATTCTTGCATGAACGCACCTTGGGAAATAATTGTTTAATATGTATATTGTCAGCTGTAAACTTGATTAATAAATAATATAATAATATAATACAATGGCGCTATTATAACTCTGACGAGTTTTATGGCCGAGCTTCTCTCCCAATTCGAGGTGTGCTCCTTTTGTTTTTTCCTACCAATTGGGTGGACCTACAGTTTTATGCCGGCTCCGAACGGCGAATGCATTTTTTGTGAGAAGCTTTTTCATGGCAGAAATACACTCGGAGGGTATGCCGCCCACTGCCGAGAGGTGACCCCCTGCTCTTAAAAAACCCAATAATTGGATTTTTACTAATTAGAAAATTTTTTTTGGTGTTTGCTTGGACTGGGGTTTGATCCCGAGAGCTCTGGCATAGCAGGCGAGCACTCTACCCACTGCACCATAGCGGCTATTAATAAATAAAAAGACTCAATAAAATAAACAAAAAGTGCATATAACATTTTTGTGAAATTATTGCAATAATTCGTGCTAAAATGCCGTAATTTTCGTAGACTTTGGCAAGAAATTTTGAAGCATGATTTGCTTATGTTGGAGATCTCCGACGAAAGTTATGGTAAATACATTTGAATTTAGACGCATTCTATAATTTAATAATATATTGAAAATCCGAATGTATTCCAGAAAAACCGCAATGAAAAATAGAGGAAATAATGAATGAATTAGCTCTTGTTGTAGTTTTTTCTAAACAGTTCAGATACGGGTGTCCTTTCATGCATAACTCTGTCCCTAAATCTCGTAAATTTTTAATGATTGTATTGCCAAATTTGGACGAAGCCAGATTCCGACAAATCACGCGTGTCAGCTGGGCCACACTTAAAGTAATTTTAGATTTGATTAAAGATGACGAATTATTCAACGGACCACGTTCTTGTAAGAAGTTTTCTGTACAAATACAGCTCGCAGTTGTGTTATATCGATTAGGTTCAAGTGGAGAAGGAGGATCAATATGCAAAATTGCAAGCTTGTTTGGCGTTAGTGATGGTGGAGCAATATAGGTACGGATAAATTAATACAGTGGAGGCTTATTTTAGAAGTCCAATATTTCATATGTGTACATAGATTCTTCAACAGAACATGACCAACAGAATATTCGATGTAATACTTAAATTAAAATATCAATTCTTACACTGGCCGGACGTTATCGAGCGCAAGGCATTAGAAGCCGAAACCCTTCACGAGCTTCCACATTGTATTGGATACGTCAACGGGCAGAAATGAAACTAGCTGAAAAGCCTATTCAAGATCCTGAGTCATACTTTTCTCGGAAACACATTTATTCTCTGAAGGCTCAAGCAGTTTGCGATAAGCTCCGAATCCGCCATTTAGTTCTCGGATATCCATTCGGATACGGTCTTTCTACACGGACCACAGAAAAGATGTCAGGGTCAGAATGGTGAGTAGATGACAGTGCTTATAGGTTAACCCTAGTTCGGCCGACGATTTTTACAACTCATTTCGGCCGAAGCAGTCACCCGGGTGACCATATTTAAAAGTTTTAAAGTTCAGATGTAAATGGAGGGTAGTAAAGAAAAAATGTCTGAAAATTGCGAAATAAGTGAAATTAAGTGAAAATAGGCATCTGAAAAGATTAAAAGCTGATTATTTTTACTGTTCATTTTGATACAATTGTGAAAAACTTAATTCAGTTACTTTAAATTGTTGAAAATGGCCAGCTCTAAGCGTGTAAAATACGAGGACGCAATCAGTTCAACCAATAAAGATAAAAATGCAGACTGTAGGATTGAAATTGAGCGGTTTGTAGCCATAACCGACTGCAGAACAGAAATGTGTACTGGATATTTATACTATATAGAACATTGACGGGAGCGGATATTGAGAAGTTGTTCGAGGAGGATGACCATGATGTTAAATTTGGCAATGACAACGATGTTGAAGATGACAAAACTGACAATATTGAATTCTATGGAATTTTATTGCATAGCTTGTGGAGTTCATAAGTCCAGCATGGAGGCGATTGATGACCTATGGACTTCTTATTCATTTCAACTCTACCATTCAGAGAAACTTTCCATTTCGTGATCGAGTGTCGTTCCGTCAATGTATCCCGTCAAAGCCAGCAAAATATGGCATACAAATATTTTGTATTTAGGCCAGCAACCTATCTAAAAGGACTTGCTCGTTAATTGGCCACTGGAGCTATAAGCCGCCACGCATCAAACCCTCGTATCCTGCGGCATTATCACGTACATACCTACCGATATGCAGCCTGTTTTGAATACTCGTTTATCTCCGTCCATCGCATAAGAAACGCGAATTGAGCACCGTGATGAAACTGGTCAAATGGCAATCAAAGGCAGGTGTCATGTTTGTCGGCATGTGAACGAAAGACAACGGAACTCCCGAAAAGTTTGCTTAGTTTGTAAACGGCCAGGGTGCGAGGAGTGCATTCAATCAATTGTCAAATGTGTTGAGTGCAGGAAATAATCATATGCCAACATTTTAATTTGTATGTATGTATATTACGTTTGAATTTACCCGTGGTCACCCAGGTGACTACGTCGGCCAGAATAAGAATATAAGATCTCAAACTGTAACAGTGTTCTATGGATTAAATCTTAAAACTTTATTTCGTGTTTTTTCTGCTCAAAATTAACAACTTTAAGATGTCATGGAACATAAGGTAATAGAATTTATTAAAAATATGTTTTTTTGTGCGAAAAATGTGAAATAGTCACCCAGGTGACTCGTCGGCCGAACTAGGGTTAACGAGCACTCTTGTAACACCATTTAGAAGCAACTCGATGGAAGGGAATATTGATGAAAGACTATTTTTTAATCGAACGTTTAGTCAATATCGCATACGCATTGAACATTGCTTTGGTTTAATGAAAGAGCGTTTTAATAGTTTAAAAGAATTAAAAATCTAAAGGATGAGCGTGCCATTGGATATTAGTTTGCGGTATTTTACATAATATAATTATCGCGCAAAACACAGTTTTCAGACTTAGTACAGTATTGTTTGGAAGCGTCGATATGTAATTTGATATTAACTTTATCTAATTTTTAAGAAATTAATGTTAAATATAAAAATTTGTACCACCTATCAAATCTACTATAAAAGACCTAAAGCTTACATGTACAAATAGTTTTAATAAATTGAAATAAGTGCGCGGAAGAAAAAGCTGTTATTTTGTATGTCTACGCCCGCACACTACGAATTCTCAGTGCAAATATTGATTGACAAGTACTGTATATACCGAACCCATAACAATATTTTACTTTTTTGTTCTTGATAGTGTTTTCTTAAAAAAGGTATTTAAAAATTTGTAGCAAACAACTGAAATCGACATGTCGGAAGCAGAGTCACTAGCAGAGACAAGCGAGGACACAGGTAGTGACGCAGAAATCAAAGGCAGTGGAGGCCAACTCCACTTGTGGGATAAAAAATTTGATTTGCCGGAGCACAAGAAGAGAGTTGTTTTTCTCAAACGAAGGGCGAAAGAAAAATTTAACCTAGAATTAATTGATGTATATAGATCTTTGCCGGCATTGTGGCAAATAAAATCAAAGAATTATTGTAACCGCCAACTTAAAAACGAGCAATACGAAATTTTATTAAAAAAATATAAAGAGCAATATCCGTTTGCTTTATTGGAGGATGTGAAGCAGAAAATAAACTCTCTGCGGACAACTTATAATCGTGAACTTAAGCGAATTAGTCCATCTGGAATATCATCTCTATATTATTTTCAAGCCATGAATTTTCTGAGCGACATAAAGATGCTTCCTAACCAAGATGGCGTATCAAATGGAATGCAGGTAAATACAATTCTTTTTTTTTTTTTTTTTATAAAATGCATAATTCAGTATTAAAGTCTCACGCTATTAGTACCCGTTTTGGTTCAATTTAGAACGTATTTCATAACAATACAAAATTATTGCGTCATATCATCGCAAAAGTAAAGATTCGTTTGCATCAAATTATCCCTGAACTGGCGTCAATCCGAAAAATTCCATTAATGGTGACATTGGTCCCTGGAACCAATCTAAATTATTACATTTTTTTCATTAAAGAACCTAAAAATATTTCGTTTCTGCTTATTAGTTGTGCGTTCTTTAAATATAAATTAAAAAAATTTAGTTTTGTTAATACATGAACACTAGTACTCATACTAGTCCTTTTGGAAGCGCATAGATACGGTTGAACAAGCCTAAAGCAAATTCAATAACAAGTCGCGTTTCGAATTGTCCGCGAGAAGCAAAAAACACCGGATTACTGCAACAACCATATGAAAAAGCAACAACTCAACTCTGCCCTGCAGAAAATGCGATTAATCCGGGACGTGCCCGTGATCAATCGCAGGGAACATGCGACTAATACAATTTTACATCCCTTTATATGGAGTGAATTGATCGCATTTAATCGAGCATGTCCTATGAAGAGACTAATTGTTCAACTTGTATACCCGAACGGGTACCAATGTAGATTAATCACTAACATACCGAACGGGTACAAATGTAGATCAATCGCTTTCATCCCGAACGGGTACAAATGTAGATCAAACGCTCACATCCCGAACGGGTACAAATGTAGATTAATCGCTTTGATCCCCAACGGGTACAAATGTAGATCAATCGCTTTCAGCACGAACGGGTACAAATGTAGATTTTTCCAAGTTGTTAGCCAAGGCAATTTTTAATAACAATCTTTAAAAAATTTTAATGTTCATGCATATTTAAATAAAGATTATAAGATGTTTTATTTTCGTAAAAAAATCTCAATAAATAAATAAAGAAATTGTAAGTTTTGAGTATGCATTATATGAGCGTAATGTAAATGATTTTTTCATAGAATATTTTAGGCAACATTTTGTTAAAATTATTATTCATCATTGTTATTAAAAGAAAAGGTGTTGAATTCGTTTTATCGGTTGTTCTACAATTTTTTAAATACTTTACATATTTTTGTAAAATTTCTACACTTAAGGAATCTAGATTTGTACCCGTTCGGGATGAAAACGATTAATCTACGTTTATACCCGTTCGGGAAAAAATGGTCCACAATTAGTCTACATTTATACCCGTACGGGAACAAACGGGGACTAATTATTAGAGCTCCAGATTTTTTTTGAACATTTTCGAGTAGCCCGAACAAATGTTGTTCAAATGCTCGAGCAGTCGTTTGTTTGTTTATTACCCGTATGTTTGTACGGGCATTTGAACAATTCGGGCATTTTGAAGTTTGTTTTTTTTTGAAAGGATCAAATACTGACGAAATCGAAAATTTGCCAAAGTCCAAATTTTTCCGATTTCAGTACATTATCTGGTAGCTAAAGGATACAAAAAAAGGTATTAAAAAGGAAACAGGACACCTGTAGTGGAAAAATCCAATGTGAACAGGACCTAAAGGATAACCACTGAAATATAAAATAACACAAAAAGGAACCACTTTAATTTGCGTATAAATTCTAAAATGTTAACTCTACGTGAAAATTCCTTATGATATGTTTCATTCAGAATAAATACAGCAATAATTCTGTAATATCCAATTTTGATGTACCTGCAGTGCTTAATGTACTTTGGTGCATCTAAAGTGAAAATTTCAAAAAAAGTACGTTTTTTTATGGTGCTATTTTAAGTTCAAATATTTTGCTAGTTTATGTAAATATTTTAATCTAATGATCCAATTCTCATTCTTACATATTTATACGTTAATATTAAAAAGAATTAGAGCTGAAATACGCGCTAGCTGTGCACGGTGGGCGGTAAGCAATAATAGGTTGCATGAAAATATCGAAAAAACGATGGCCGGCTAAAAACTTACGTAAAATGATATTCTAATCTACTTCATAAACACACAGCAAGTGTGAATAACATCTCTAACATTTTTTTTAAACAAAAATTAGTACCAGCGCACAGCTAGGCACATATTCGTTGCGCCATCGTTTTTTCGATATTTTCATGCAACCTATTGTTGCTTCCCGCCCACCGTGCACAGCTAGCGCGTATCTCAGCTCTAACTTATTTTGAGTATTAACGTATAGATATGTAGGAATGAGAGTTGGATCATTAGATTAAAATATTTACATAAACTAGCAAAATATCAGAACTTAAATTAGCACCATAAATAAAACGTACTTTTTTTGAAATTTTCAATTTAGATGTACCAAAGTACATTAAGCACTGCAGGTAGATCAAAATTGTATATTAAAGAAATATTGCTTTATTTATTCTGAATGAAACATATCATAAGGAATTTTCACGTAGAGTTAACATTTTAGGATTTATACGCAAATTAAACCGGGTACTTTTTGTGTTATTTTATATTTCAGTGGTTATCCTTTAGGTCCTGTTCACACTGGATTTTTCCACTACAGGTGTCCTGTTTTCTTTTTAATACCTTTTCTTGTATAATTCAGTTACCAGATAATGTACTCAAATCGGAAAAATTTGGACGTTGGCGAATTTTCGATTTCGTCAATATTTGATCCTTTCAAAAAAAAAAAAAACAAAAAATGTGGATATCCTTGAAAAAGGAGCAGCTCGGATTTTAATTTCAACGGATGTTTCATCTATAAATTTCACCCCATTAAACACTGAAAAAGAAATTATCAAAAGTTTGAGAAAATATTGTTTCTAAAGTTGAGAATCAGCATATATATCATTTGAAAATAAATATATTTTCAAATGTTCATCAAACATTGTTTATCAATTTTAGATAAACTTACAACACATTTGAAAAAAAAAAAAAACTTGTTTCGTATTTTGTACTATTTCACGAATTTCAACATGTGAAGGTTTGAAGGAACGAAGAAATTTTGTGTGTTTGCAAATTTCAGTCAGCGTTCGTTCTACTCGAGCAGTCCCTTAACGGTTGATATGATGATGGTTGAAAATGATTGTGGCAATAATGATTCTGTATTTCTTACTCTTATTTTATTTTTTTTGTGGCTTTTTGTGAAGTTACACAAAGTTTAATAAAAACATATGTAGTTGGTTTCCGATATGTGTGTATGTACATATATTAAAAAAGATATTAATATACTCATGTAATTGTACAAAAGGCACCGGCGAAATTCACCCGCACGGGTAAATGAAAAACATCACATAAGCGTACAAATATGTAATACATACATATGTAAATCTATTTATTCCATTTCATTTCTGCGCTCACACCACAAACTCTCTCACTCTCACTATCCCTCAATTTTTCTGCACTCTAGAGTACATATATGTAATACATACATACATCTATTGATTGCATTCCATTCCGTACCACCTTTGAAATGGGTTTGAGAAAATGGAATTTATCAAATTGAGAATCAGCCCAAAATCCCATACTAAAAATGAGCCTTTTTGTTTGAGAACGCTATCAGAGGAAATTTGAGGTGTATTTGAGAACAAACGTTTGATATTTGACAATAGGGTTACTTCTCAAATGAACCTCAAATTGAAAAAATGTTTATTGGGACATAACACTACCCCACTTTCCTTTTTTGTCGACATTTTCATGCAACTTATCGTCGCTTCCTGCCCACCGTGTATACAAATATTAATTGTTATTATATCAATATATACACGATAAAGAGTAGACATCGAATTTAAAAAAAATTTTCACATTCGTGTTTCTGGCAGGGCGCCGACGATATGTTCCAAAAATTCCATGTTTCTATTCGTTCTTTAACAAAGCTACACTGCTGTTGCAGTTTGATAAACAGCTAAGCGCTTTCAGTACGACGCGCTTAACATAGCCAGCTGGCTTGGTTATTGTTTTTGCTTTAAACGTTATTCTCTAATCTAACGTGTTTTTTTTTTCGAACCTGAGTGCTAAAGAATGTGGCTACTAATGGAGATGTTGGTCCAGTGGACCACGTAAAAAATTATGAAAGGGAATAACTACCTTTTGCTGCGATCAAATATTGCGCCCAAAATGACTGATTACGTAACACTGTCTAACTGAAAGCTACTCGGAGTTTAGAATTAATTTTGAGGCGGAAATATTTTCGTTTGAATTTTTAGTGGGGTCCAACATCACCAGTTAAGGGATATAAAATTAATTCTACCATTTATACGAGGGTCACTGCAAAAGTTCGCGGAATCACGTACCTCCTGTATTTGGTAGCGTTCTGCGATTATCATATTCGTAAAATTTGACGTTTTTACCTATAATTCAGTTGACAGTGCGATTTCAAACTGCTCGTTTTCGTTTGAAAAACGTTTAACGAGAGTAGTAATTGTGTGAAAAATTTAAATTTCGAATCTTTAACAGAGGTGTAATTATTATAAGAGAAAAATTAAAAATCAAAAAATAATTATTGAAAGAAACATATTTTAAAAACTTTCCATAATATTTATTTCTGAGATATTTTTTAAAGTCCTTTTGCAATTATTAGGTTTGTTTACTGAGCTGCTCTAGCTTACTCTAGATTGAACTAGATCACAAAACTGTGTTTCATGACATTTCTATTTTGATCTAACTTGAGCTGCTCTACTCTATTTTTGGTCTCATTAAACAAACTTCCCAGCGGCGAAAATGTTGCTTACAGAATCGATTAAGTCATGCACACATGTAAGGCTGTAATGCACACCACCTCATATACAGGTCTGTTACACATTTTCATATACATACATGGCCGCAAATGTAGAGTGAACGCCTACACGTTAAATACAAAGTAATCAGGGTAGAAAGGTGTTCATCCAATGAGCATACCACTAACTAGCATACATTGTAAGCTGTATGTAGTCAGTTCGAATCCTACTTCGCCAACGTTGTAAGGTGGATGTAGGCGGACTGAATACAACTCCGTTTACAGGGTAAGTTGTTGGTAGGCACCTCGAATCTACTTTCGCTTACCTTGTAAGGTGAACGTAGGCGGATTGAATACAATTCCGCTTACATTGTAAGCTGTAGGTAGGCAGATCGAATCTACCTTCTCTTACCTTGTAAGGTGGATGTAGGCGGACTGAATACAATTCCGCTTACATTGTAAGTTGTAGGTAGGCACCTCGAATCTTCCTTAGCTTATCTTCTAAGGTGAATGTAGGCGGATTGTACACATTCGCGTTTACATTGTAAGCTGTAAGTAGACATTTCAAATTCAAAAACCACCACTCCCCCACTAATCATATGTACATATGGACATATGCAATGACTTTCAGATAATAATCGTACAACAAAGAAATTTACAGAAAACACCGAAATCCGCTAATAATCCAATATATCTATATAGGGGAACGCCCATGAAGAAGTGGTGCATTTTTTTAGCACTAAGATCTGTTTTATACAATTTTAAACCATTTTATTCTATCAGCGCTTGATTCAGAAACGAATTTGTAACAAAAAAAATCTTCAATGTGATTGTTATTTTGTTTCTATGGAATTTCCGAATTTATTATACATAGCAGCACAACAAGAATGAAATTTGAAGAAAAAACAGAAAAATGAACAAATTCATATTTGTGATCCCAACTTACTTTTTCATATACATTGTATGTTAGTTGTCATTGTTCATAATGTATAGTATACATCACTGGGGAGAAGTAGTACCCAATGCTAAAAATCCTCCATTTATGTTGTTTTTTATTTCCATGGTAACCATGGTATCGATTGTAACAGAACGAATTTTTTCAATTTGAATATTGATATATGTAAATAAAAATACATACATTTACGTGTTAAATTCTTCAAATAATTATATAAAAAATAAAATTTTTTCTTAAAATAAGTTGCGGCAAGTTTGTGGAATATAGTACATACCGTCGCCCGGATAAATTAGTGTCGTATGTGAATTTTGGGCCGAATTGAATTAGTAATACTGTTATACTAAACTAATCAAGATCTTTCGAATGGCGTTATCCGTTTTTTGCTATCTCCTTTAGTTTAAGAGATATTGAGCAGAATTTTTTCGTTTGTGCAAAGTCGCAAGCGATTTCGTCTAATTTCCAATGTGCTTTTAATTGCTGTCAATTATTTAATTTATTTACTTTTATGAGAAACCAAATACAATATTTAACTAATTTTAAAAATCTTTAATTTAGTTCAAATTGGGAACACATTTTGTCGTACGTCATACAAATTTCCTGCAAAAATGTTGCTAAAGGTAACATACGACAAAATTTTACTGAAGAAAATCCTTTCTAAATTCCAAAATAATAAACAATATATAACAAATTTAAAATAATTTAAGAATTTTGTGGCCTAGTAGTGTTCTGCCAGACTTTGGAGAAAAACTAATCAGAAGTTTTGGAGAAATACAATTCCAAACTTCAAACCTGTTTTCCCAAAAGTCTTCAAATGCAACATACGACATTAATTTATCCGGGCGACGATACTATAAGCGAAAGTTAAATATATATGTAAAATAACATATTTTTGTAGTCTCAATTTGGCTCGCCGTGCTACAAAATAGCTGGTATTATCGGTGAGTTTTAATACCGGTAGAATTCCGTATTTTTGCAAAAAAAAAGAGCGGTCGATGGCATGGTTATAAGCAAAATTTATTAGTAAATACAAATTTAAATTTAGATGAAAAGATACTAAAACAATTTTTTGCGAAGAACCTATTTCAGAATTAGGCATCTAAATAATAAAATTTACATTCTTATATAACTGTTAATAAATATGTTTTTTAAATGTTGAAATATTCTTGTATAAAACATTGAAACCAAATATGTATATACATATGTATATTAGATGCGTTTTTTCGGCAAAGTTTCTCAGATCTTCCCTCCGGCCACAGAATATGAAAATAGGATGTTGTAGGATAACTAAGCTGGTCTTTGTTTTTTTTTTTTTAGAAAAAAACTGAGTGGGCTACTCAAAAAACAGCGTTTTTTGTTTTTTAAATTCCATGATAGGTTTAGATTCATATATGAAAAAACCATAGAATTAAAAATAAAAAAACAAAAGATACATATTCTCATGTAAAATTAACGGCTTAATCGAATGGTGTACTCAGTGCGAGCCATAGAGAAGGTACAAAGATCGCCTAAAGTGGAATTTTATTTTTTTAGTCACGGATTTTCAAGTTTGGACCCGGGGATTTTCAAGATACCTTAAATTTCTTTTTAATCAAAATATAAAGGAATCTGCGCAAATTAATACAGTTTTCAGAAAAGTATATTTGATCGAAATCGAGCTTTTTTTAAATGAAACATGCCAAAATCATTTTGATATTGAAAATTTTTTTACATATATGTAAATAATAAATTTTCGAATTTTGTACTTGCAACAATAAAAAAAAGTTGTTTTTTTATTTTTAATTCTGTGTTTTTTCATATATGAATCTAAACCTATCATTGAATTTAAAAAAAACTGTTTTTGGAGTAGCCCACTCAGTTTTTTTTCTAAAAAAAAAAAAAAAAATCAGCTTAGTTATCCTACAACACCCTATTTTCATATTCTGTGGCCGGAGGGGTATGTTAGAACAAAAAAACGCAACTAATGTATATATACATATGTACGCAATAAATAATACATATAAAAAAATCAAGAACTCGTACCCCTTAAGCCTAGTACTGAGTTCACCGCCGTGGAATTTTGCCAGCAACATACATTTATTTTGCCGCGAAATGTTTCAATAAATATTTTTTGTCAAATGAGAATAAATGCCAAAACGAAAACTGAGCAAATGTAAAAAAAATAATTTGGAGCATCGCCTCAGAACCAACTTTCAAATTTTGGCCAATAAAAAAAATTTTATACAAAATATAAATTCCAATTTCAACAAATGTCACTTTTCACTCGAAAATAAATGACATTGTATATTTAATTTGGCGTGAAAAAATGTTGCTGGCATGATATTGCTAACATGTTGCGCAACATTTTCACGGCAGGAACTCAGTACCACTTTATCGTGAAATATCTGTGAAATTTCACACATTTTTCACAACCAGTTTTTTTGTATGAATTTTGACAGCAGTTTCACGTGAAACTCGATCTCAGTACTATGACTTATTCATAAAAAAAATCAAATAGTTTTGAAATATTGTATAAAGGACATTTTGATAAGAGTTTACAAATTTAATAATTACATAAATCAATTTTATATTTTTTTAACATTAACTCATTATTTTATTTTCTTTGAAAAGCTTTTTTCAA
This sequence comes from Urophora cardui, assembly GCA_960531455.1. Lineage (NCBI taxonomy): Eukaryota > Metazoa > Arthropoda > Insecta > Diptera > Tephritidae > Urophora > Urophora cardui. The sequence continues at coordinate 37,112,455 of OY482671.1, forward strand.
TATATTTAAAATGTTAAAATATACTCATAACATCGGCTTATTGTTGTCTTCATTTGTTTTGTTGATTAGCATATGCGTTTCATTTCATTTAAAATACCCAATATTTTGTTCCAATAAACCCTCTGCCAAAAACTTTTGATTGGGCAACGCTATCCTAAATTTTTATCCATATGTAATCCATATTATAATCAAAAATGACAAAGTCAAAGTGACATTGAAACTATCTGGTTTGTTTGTGTCATGGTTACTGATAATAATTACGCAAACCTTTTTTTTGAAATTCGTCTCAATGAAAGTTTTTGAAGCCTTAAGAAAATATATTTGAAATAACTAGTATGGAAAGATTTTTAAAATATAAGTTTCTGAATAATAATTATAGAAGATTTTTATCATTTTCATCAGGAAAAAATCATTAACAAAATATTTTTTTGGTGGTGAACGAAATTTATAAGACTTTTTTTATAGTTTCAAAATGAAATAATAATTATTCCACATCTCTGATCTTTACTTCCGAATGATAATTTTTTTTATTATTTTCGATACGGTTAACACCGCATCAATGAAAAACTGAATTCGTTATTTGGGGATGAAGCACCATTCAAAACTATCGTTTAAAAATGGTTCACAGAATTCAAGCGTGGAAGACCAACGTTTTATGACGAAGGCGAAGGTCGTCCATGAACCTCTGTTGTCGCGAAAAATATGTATGCTGTGCGTGAAAGATTTTTGTCAGATCGGCATCTGACCTATAGTGAGACAGAGGCATCTGTAGGCATTGCGGCGAAACAAATACTATTTTGAACGATGATTTTCATGTACAGGCACGTGTTAATTGTTGCAAGGAAACGCTAGAGACATTCGAAGAAGGTCGTTCAAACTCCGTATGTAACATCGTAAGAGATGACGAGTTTGGATATATATATTCATGTGAGACTTAAATTAAACAGCAATCGACTGTATGGGTGTTCCAAAATGAACCTAAACCCACAAAAGTGGTGCGTTCATAAGGCATTTCGAAAAGAATGATTGCTTGTTTCATCGGAAAAATGGGCCATGTTGCAACGGTTGCAATAGAGGATCGAAGGACCTTAATGTTGATTGGTATACTTCATTTTTTTGCCAAATCAGGAGAAATAACAACAAACCGGCGAATTATTGTTCATCATTACAATGCAAGCGCTAACACAGCACAACGAACTGCTGAGTTTTTGACCAGTAACAACATACAATTAAGGACTCACTGCCCATATTCGCTTGATTTATTGCCCAATGACTTATTCCGGTTTCAAAAATAAAATGTATGGTAAGCGTTCTTCATCGCCTAAGGCGCTGTTGAGGTATATAAATCACCTGTTTTGGAGGTACTCTCGTTAAATTTTGTTGAAGCAGTTTGACAATTTAATTATGGGTTAAAAACGTCAATTTTACGAATATGACAATCGCAGAACTCTAGTGATATAGGGATTACTTGATTCCGCGAACTTATGCAGTGCTCCTCGTACATACAACTATTTTTGTAACTAAAAAAAATTTTGTGTGCACTTTGCAGGGGAAATCAAAACGAAATGCTAAGAAATTCACCCGGCCGCCAAGTCTTCTAAATGATGAAGAATTGATCGAGTTAGCCAAAATATATAAAACACATTCCTGCCTTTGGGATGCGAATGACATTGCATACAGGTTTGCTAATAGACGTCGGGAAGCAATGAAAATTCTTCTTGATGACATTAATATAATAAACAAAGTGAAGTTGACGTTAAGTGATTTGGAAAAAGAAATTGCTCTCATGCGAAAGATCTGTTCCATCGAGAAGAGAGAAAAAATTGCATGTAAACGCAATAACATTTCGTTTAAACCAAAATGCCCATATTATGATCGAATTAAATATCTAGAACCTGATGTCACACCCTATGAATGTTCGATATGTGGTAAAGTATTTTTTGGTGTATGCCAGTACAAAATTCATGAAGCATCGCACGATGGCTCGTCACCATTTAAATGCCAAGTTTGTGGGCATGGCTTTAACTTAGCTACCAATTTAACAGTACATTTACGTCGGCATGTTCAGGACTACACGTACAATTGTAAGATATGCCAAAAACCATGTGCAACAACCACCGAATTAAAGACGCACATGCGATTTCACACTGGTGAGCGTCCCTTTGTTTGTGAAATTTGTGGAAAAAACTATTCGTCATATGTTGAACTTAGAAAGCATAAGGATCGTCATACTGGAAAAAAGCGATTTAAATGCGAAATATGCATGAAAACATTCTATGAAAAAACAAGAGTACTCGAACATATGGCTGTTCACACTACACAAGTACGCAATCATATATGCAATGTGTGCAACAAGGGATTTACAAATAGAAAACACTTGCGCCAGCATCAGCTAATTCATAACCCCGAAAAGAAGTATGAATGTGTAATATGTGGAAAACGGTTCGCTCAAAACTCTGGTCTCAGTGGGCATATGAAATCACATGGGTCCAAGATTGACACAGGAAGTGTAAATTCTGAACAATGACATCGAAATATTTCCCGATAATACATGTACATATGAATGCTTTTCTAGAAACATATTAGCTGTACCCTGCCACACCTTGCTGTGGCACACTACCTCTCAGTAGTGAAAATCTCTAGTTCCGAACTAGGTCGCTTCTAGTGAATTTTTCGCAACACTAGTGCGAGCTATGTAAATGTCTTTTGCATGTTAGCAATTGGCATATTTAACATGGCGATGTCCTAGAGTTTTACATCTGCCACTAAAGTGCAGCAATTGATACGCTTCATGCAAGTGGATCCATAGCACAGTGGCTAACTGTTCTGACCTAAAATCGGGCGACCGCGGTTCCATTCCCGTCGCTGTCAAACACATTTTTTTTAATTTTACTTTTTTTATTAAAAAAATAGAAAAAATATTTAAAAGCTAAAATAATAGGAAAAGTATTCCTGGGGATCGGAAAAACTAGTATTTTCCTAGGACTTGCTCAGACAAAGGGCAATATTTCAAAAAAGTGAAGATGCAAATAGAATACTCTTTATATAAAATGCTCTACTAACCATTTGAGAATTGCAGAAAATACAGAGTCGACGGCAATTAATCGAGCGAAAATTTTTTATAGAATTTTCGTCACTTCGAAATTGCATACAAATTAAAGTGTGTTTTATAATGATACTCAATTCACTCCTGAACTGATGAGGGTCTAACTACAATTAAGGTAGTTCCATTTTGATATATTTTCACTAGTTCGGAACTAGTAATTTTACTCACTATTTATTGATTTCCTTGCCGCACAGTGGGCGATTAGCCTTCGCTAGCAGCGGAAAACTCAAATTTTGAAATGGAATAAACGAAATTTTTATTTTCTTATCGATTACAGATACTTCATTTAGCTTATAATCAACTTTTGATAACCATTCCTAATTATATACATATGAGCAGCTGGTCGTTGCCAAACACAGCATATGTTTAAGCTTAAATTAGTTATGCGTTAACACTATTTCCATAATAGTAACAGTATCGGTATTAATTTGGTCGATTATTGGTGCAGTAACAGTAAACAGCTGAACAGTGATCATAGCCCAATAAAGGTGGCCATAGCAATAGAGTCGCTCTTCTTCTTTCGGTTTTATAGGTTGCGAAATTATCATATTTTGTATTAATGCTAATTGTGTGTTCTCTTTTGATTGCTAAGACCACATTAAGAGGAATCTAAAAATATGCACGAAAAATGTCAAAATATGCATGATAGTATGCCCGAAAAATAATTGAAATATGCTCAGAAATATGCACGAAAAAATCTCATTATATGCATGTATGCCTGAACAATACCTGAAATATGCTCAAAAGATGTACATATATATATACATATGTATTTTATTTCAAGTTTACGTTTTTATTTCACGAATTCTTGCAAAAAAAAAAATAGTATAAGAACTGAAACGTACAATTCACATTTTCCAGATTTCAAGAACTTGTTTTAATTACTATACAATACTTTAAATTAATGTTAGCTTTGTATTTATGTACATATGTAAATGCATGGGGTCTTTTTACAAAACAAATGAAACTATTCCATTAATATTGGGAAGGGGTTGCATTGAGCTATCATATCTTTTACTATATGTATTTTCGAGCTATATTTGAGCTATTGGACCTGTTTTACAAAATTTAAATATAAACAATTCCTTTGGCGAAAAGCCTGCTATAAACTTTTATGTGAAATTAAAGTTTTTGTATAAGACATTTCAACCTACAGCTGTTTTCTATCAATAGTCAAGTAGCTTTGTTTTTATGTTTGTCGTGGTGAACTTCTATACGGAAACGCTGTATTTTTGGTCATATGCTTGCCAGATTCACTTAGTATTATATAAGCAAACAAAACTATCTGAATCAACCACAGATAAGATGTTGTCAGTTTAATATTTTTCGATATTACTCGATATGGTGCCAAAATATGCACGAATATGCATATTTGCGTAAATATGCATTTTAGGTCATAATATGCATTTTTAGCTTCCCTAGTCATGACAATGAACAACTGAAACAAACAATCGATCAGCTGGTTACGGCTGAAAACCAAAATTCATTTGTGAATTTTATATGAGCTATTGGCCAGTTTTTAATTAAGAAAAATTCAATTTTTTTATTAATATCAAGGTATGTATTATGGGTAAAATATGTTTTTGTGATCTGTCTATATATACTTGTACATGTTGCTTATTAAGCGTATGTAGTTGAAGTTGAGTGTATTAATAACGTGCCTTTAATAGCGTACCTCTGTCTATCGCGGAGTAAAATTTTATGAAATTCAACCGTTTTCAAGCCAGATTTAATGTTTTCTAGAAGTGTGTTCTTTAGTGTATCCAAAATGACAAATTTCAGCCGCTAATACCCGCTACCCTTAATTTTATTGCACTTTTTAGGCATAATGTCAGCAGTAAAATCCAAACTTTATTTAATATGGCACGACGAAGAAGTTGCCGCAGATAAGTATCTCGCTATGGAAAACTATGTATTTGGCAGTTTCAAATAATAATACCTAAAGTAATCACGAGTATGACGAAGTTGGCAGAAAAAAACCGAATTTTTATAGTAGCCTTGCTAAAAGATGGAATATTTCCGAGTAATTGTATTTCCAAATCCAAATATAATTTTTTTTAGAAATATTTATACAATTTAATAAAAAAAATAAAATTTATAAAAGATTTCTTAAATTTAAAATAAGAAAAACATTCTTTAATTCCTTGATGCTTTTCTTAATTAATAAAAAACCCGCTTGAAGATATCTTTTGCTTTGGAAGTTATTAGTTTTCCACCGCCAGCGAAGCCGAATCGCCCACTGTGTGCTGGGCTATTACCTATATGCATTACAAATGAAAAGCTGAAAATTAAATGAGTGTTTTAAAAGAATTAATAAATTGCACTAGGATAAAAGGTGCTTGGTTGCAATTAAATTAAACTCAACTAGAAAAATTAAAAGACACGTCTTTCTACTTCTGTGGTCGTACAATATACAATGCAATAACGGCCGCGGAAATAACGCTTGCATTATTTCCCAAAAAGTAAGTAAAGCCCACGGGCGTTATTTCCTTTTTGAAAAAGAAATAATTCCCCCAGGTATTTTTTCCCTTTTGGTATGAACTTTCTCTTTTGGGAAGGGCAATTAAGCCTGCAGCCGGTTTTTTAAAATATGGTGTATTATTGAAAAAAGCGCCGCAGGCGAAAAATCGTAGTAAAAATCGCGTAATTTTTCATTTTTTTAAATGTGGCGTATTATTGAAAACAGCGCCGTAGGCGAAAAATTGGAAAAAAATCGCAAGATTTTTAATTCCATTTTTTCGTTTTTTTAAATATGGTCTATTATTGAAAGAAGTGTCGCAGACGAAAAATTGGAATAAAGAATGGCAATTTTTCGCCTGCGGCGCTTTTTCAATAATACACCATATTTAATAAAAACAAAAATTGGAATTAACAATCCCACGATTTTTTATTACAATTTTTCCCCTGCGGCGGTTTTTTCAATAATACACCACATTTAAAAAAACAAAAAATTGGAATTAAAAATCGTGCGAATTTTTATTCCATGTTTCGCCTGCTGCGCGTTTTTCAACAATACACATATTTAAAAAATCTAAAAATTACGTCTGCGGGCGTTATTTCCGCGGCCGTTATTGCACTGCAACATTCTGCATTAATAGGGTAGGGTTGCCAGATGTACCCCTTTGGGGGGATTATACCCCTATTTGACTTGAAGCGCATTCAGATTGCATTTGAAATTACGTTGATTAGCCAATATTACTTCCCGAAATCACGCGCGTTCACACACGTTTTTGAGTAATTTCATTTAGTCGTGTTTCAATTACGCTGTTCCTGCGCCAAATAAAAATTTTTACATGGTCAACTTACTCCCACCAAATTAATTTTTTCATAATTAAAGAATCGCTTATGCAATATACAATGAGAATATATCTAGGAAACCGTCGCGAACAAATGTAATAGCCGTGTTTTTATTTTAGCGCAGATTTATAGATACCTCCTTTTCACTATACTCTAATATCCTAATAAATTTTCTTTTTTGATAAATGACCGCAAAATAATCACAAAGCTCATCAACTGGCTGATGTAACGTTACCTATATAAACGAACCATCAATAATAGCCCTGTTTTTATATTAGCGCATATTACATCCGCGCTTAAATTTTGTATACAAAATTTTGGGGCACTTTAAGGGTGCGGGAGTTATGCATGCTTTAATTCATTATTCGTAGTACTCAGTAAGTAACAAAAAATTGCATACAAAAATAACAAGTGTAAAAAAGTAAATAACTCCCGCGCCTTTAAAGTGTCCCAATTTTTTTTTTGCTAAGTTACTAATGGAATGCCCAAAAACATCATACAAAAGCGCCATCCGACCGTGGTCCAGAACATAAAAATTGCGAATAATGTTTGCAAAAAAAATTGTTTGCAAAAATAAGAAATGCAGTTTGCTAGAAGATATCAGCTTTTACATATATGTCAAAATTTAGCAAAATCGGTTTGACCAATCGTGAGAAAATCGGCAAAAACTGAGGAACTTCGAAAAGTGTTGATAGCTATAACTTTGAAAATAATTCGAATTTCGAAAAATTGTTAAATACGTATTTTTGTTTAAGCGTTGTGGGCCATAGGTACTACCCACTTTCATTAAAATACATGGCCGTCGAAAAAATTTTAGGTGGCCCACTTCAAAAAATTCAACTCAGCTGCAAAATTTTACTGACGAAATTTGTCGTTGCAAAGCTCAGTAAACTGAAAAAAACATATGATTTGCGATCATATGGTTGCAATTTAATAAAAAAAAAGCAGGGACCGGGAGTTTTATTCCTTTTATAATAAAACACCAAAGAAAAAATTTATATTTGGAGGAATATTTTATTTGGACGAAAATAATCAATCAACTTGGAGTTTTATTTTTTAAAGACAGCGATAAAATAAAAATTTGGTGTTTTATTTTTTAGCTCCATCGATAAAACAAAAACCTGTAGTTTTATTTTTTAACTCCAAAATAAAACTCCAGAGCCAATAACTAGCGGACCCCTTAACCGAATTGCATAAATTTGGTATCAGTGAAAGGTAATTCAGTAAGCTTTTGAATGGTCCTGCGATGAAAGTAAAGTTAATAATTTTGCCCAAGGACACAATCAAGCCCTGGAGTTTTATAGCATTGAAAAAAATAATAATTTTTATTTTCGGTCCCTGAAAAAAAGTCGAAAGTGATTTCAAGTCAAAAAACTTAAAAATCGGGAATATGTGTACTTCAATAGAAAATGAAGTGAGAAAATTATATTATTTTAATTTATAAAGTTTATTTAAATTTTTTAAATTGTTAATAAGGTGCCAGCTAAAAAGAAACATGTTAATAACAGCGCAGTGTATCCGAGGAATGGGAGCGCATCGCTCGTTCACTTCGTACCGCCGCTGAGGAAACTATTGGATACCAGCGAGCCCGCAGAAAAAACACCTGGTACGATAAGGAATGCCACGATGTCTCGGAAAGAAAGAACGTCGCCTATAGTGCTACATTGCGTGCGGGCGCAACACGAAGCGTATGGGAGCACTATCGGACGGCTAAGAGGGAGGAGAGGCGCCTTTTTCGAATGAAGCAAAGGGAGGCCGAAAGGCGCGAGTGTCAAGAGCTTGAGATGCTGGTGGGTAGGAATGATGTTCGAAAATTTTATCAAAAAGTAAGGCGGATGACTGAAGGGGCGGGGTGTAATAAGGCCTTTTGAAATAAGGCCTTTAAGGCCTTATATCGCAAACAAAGTGAGATAAAGCCTTTATTTTGTCATTTTAAAAAAAGGTCTTATTTCACATTTAAAACACAATTAGACCTTTTTTGAAATGTGCAATAACCCCTTTATTTATTTACGCGAGAACTTATGAGAATTTCAATGAGCAAATAACTGTTATATAAATAACAGAAGGACATCACCGTGGCGGTAGCCACGGCTGTGACACACGACCGGACTTGGATAGCGTAGCCCAGAGTTATTTTTTATAAGCGCGGCCGAAGGCAAACGTTTTTTCTTTATCTTCTCTTTTCGGAGTAATATCTATGGCCCGGTCCACAGTGCTTTTGCGCAGAACACTTTTCGCTTATAAAAAGTAACCCTGGGCTACGCCATCCGTCCGGACGTGTGCCCTAACCGTGGCTACCGCCACGGTGATGTCCTTCTGCGTAGTACACCCTTCAGCGTAGGCGGGGTCTGGTACGATATGTCGAAAATTTTAATGTCGATCCCGCGTAGCAGGCCTTCGGCCGCGCTTTTTAAAAATAACCCTCAGCCGATAGAATTCTCTTTTCGGAGTAATATCTATGGCCCGGTCTACAGTACTTTTGCGGCCATTTCAACTCGCAAAATTGGTATCGATTATTAGCGTAGGCACTTGCCACAAAGAGAAATAAGACCTTTAGAACCTTTAGAACCTTATTTCACATTTCAAGTGAAATAAGACCTTATTCTTAATAAAGGCTTTATTTCTCAATCGATAGCGATATAAGGCCTTATTACACCCCGCCGACTGAAGGTTTCAAGCAGAACTGGGCGATAAGGATTACGATTACAAGATGATTACGATTACAGTAATGCATACATATGTGTTTATTTCTCACACATTAAGTAAACAATTAAAACTGGGATGTGTATTAAGAAGAGAGAAATTTAGCGGGAATAATAAAGATACAAAATTAAGACTGCTGTTTGGATAATTTACATTCAATAATATTCAATAATAGCCTTAAGCAGAACTAATTTTTCAAAAGAAACATCGGAAAGTGCATGGCGTCGAGGACTGTTTATAATGCCCGCCAACGAAAATAGCCTTTCCAGAAGTGCTGACGATGTAAGCGGGGTGCTGAATCTTAAAGATCAGAGGATATTTTAAAACAGCCATGGCTACTATCAGCATCGTTCAAATATTTAAAAAATTCTTCTCCTATAATGTTTGAGCCACTACCAGGAAGCACTTCAGGTAAATCAGTGTTTTCTAAAGGTATATTGAGTTATAAATAAAATATATATTAAGTTGTTATATATATATCTAATTAGGTATTTACCGCCGAAATCAAAAAAATCTTCATCTAATAATGGCTTTTCATGTTGTTGTTGTTGTTGTATTAGCAGTACTAAGCCCTGCCTAGGCAACACACCTTTGTCATAAACTATCATCAATTTCATCTAACGGTAGACCGAGGAATGTTGCAGCCTCTATGGGGTTTGTCCAAAGGGACATCGGTGTTAGATGGGTTGGTTTTGAGGGGCATGTGAAGAGGTGCTGGGTGTCGTGTGGTGTCTCTCCACATGCTGGGCATACATTTGGTATGCTTGAATCAATTCTGGACCTGTATGAGTTCAGTCTGCTGCAGAATCCCGATCGGAGTTGCGCGAGTGCAACTCGTGTTTCTCGCGGCAGATCGCGCTCTTCTTCTGCTATAGGTGGTGGTTGGTCTCTGATTAATAGGTATGCCGGACGGACGGACACATAGCTGTCAACTGTGTCGGAATGGATTTTATTGAGGGCCTGCCTATAGGTTGCCGGATTGAGCGGTTGTGGTATGTAATTTTCCACCTCTCTGCGTAAGTCAAGAAGGTGTTTTCTGACATGACGGGGGGGTGGTTCTGGCTCAATTAGATGACTATTAGGGTGGTTTCTTCTATAGCATCCCAGTAAGAATTGCTTGTCTAGCATGGTGTTGTGTTTCTTGACAGGGAGCATTTGAGTTTCAAGGTGAAGGTGGTGTTGTTGTGTCATCTGTAGGCAACCTGTGGCGGTCCTCAATGCAGTGTTTTGGCATGCCTGTAGCTTCGTCCATTGGGTGGTGCAAGTCCCCGGCGACCATATTGGCGACGCATAATTTAAGACCGGCCGGCCAATTGCCTTGTACGTCGCTAATAGTGTTTCCTTGTCTTTGCCCCATGTGCTGCCGGCAAGCGATTTGAGAATTTTGTTGCGACTTTGTACTTTATTGGTAATTAGGGTCGTATGCGCGGAGAATGAGACAAGACTGTCGAACGTAACACCTAAAATTTTAGGATTGTTTGTTGTTGGTATCCTGGTGTTACCAATGTGGATATCCAATTCCAGTCTTACCTCCTTCGTCCATGTCGTGAATAGGGTCGCGGAGGACTTACTTGGAGACAAAGCCAGATTTCTCGAATTAAAGAAACCGGAAAGATCGGAGAGATAGTTGTTGAATGGCTTTTCATAGTTATGGCCGCTGTGGTGCAGTGGGTAGAGTGCTCGCCTGCTATGCCAGAGGTCTCGGGTTCAAACCACGGTCCGAGCCAAACAAATTTTTCTAATTAGTAAAAATCCAATTATTGGGTTTTTTAAGAGCAGCGGTCACCTCTCGGCAGTGGGCGGCATACCCTCCGAGAGTATTTCTGCCATGAAAAAGCTTCTCACAAAAAATGCATTCGCCGTTCGGAGCCGGCATAAAACTGTAGGTCCACCCAATTAGTAGGAAAAACAAAAAAGGAGCACACCTCGAATTGGGAGAGAAGCTCGGCCATAAAACTCGTCAGAGTTATAATAGCGCCATTGTATTATTATTATAGTTATGGTCATTTACATCTTCAAAAGTTGCAGTGGAGTTTTATTACTTTTTAATTTTGTTATGAGATAAACCTAAGTAATTTGTTTAGTAAAATCTAGCAATTGTAATACATATTTTTTATACATGCAAAATCCACATTTTACGAAGAAAATTAGTGTGAGCTACAGCTCGATTTTTATGCATGAGGCCATTGTCTCCAGCCCACTAAAAGCTGCTATCTCAACCGCAAATATTTCAAAATGTATATAATATGTGTGAAATTGCAAGCTTTACATAATTATTTGTAGTTTTTAGCACTTCTTTCACAGCCAAGCATATTTTCCTCCCTACACCGTTTAGTATCAAAAAGCAATTTTAATAATTTTTTACATGTAATTATTAAATTTTGTAATTTAAGATTACAGAAAATAAGGATTACTGTAATCGTAATCGTCAAAAACTTGAAATTACAATTACTGTAATCGTAATCGTCGTTACAAAAATAAGGATTACTGTAATCGTAATCGTCAAAAACTTGAAATTATAATTACTGTAATCGTCGTTACAAAAATTACGATTACTGTAATCGTAATCGTAAAAAACTTGAAATTACGATTAATGTAATCGTAATCCTATGTGTAATCGATTGCACATGTAATCCTTATCGCTCAGCTCTGGTTTCAAGACCGGGAAAAATTCCTGCCGGAATTATAACGGCGATCTGGTAACAGATGTCCAGAGTGTACTTAAGTTGTGGAGGGATCACTTCTCCCTGCTAGATAACGGCGACAGTGAAAGTGCGCAAGGAGAAGATGTTCGACCCGAATCCCCAATAGCAGATGATGGTAGGAATGTTCCACCAACCGATCATGACGAAGTGCGAATAGCAATGTCTCGGCTTAAAAATAACAAAGCCCCGGGCGCTGACGGCTTGGCAGCTGAGCTATTCAAACAGGGCGGCGAAGAGTTGATAAGGAGCATGCATCAACTCCTATGCAGAATATGGTCGGACGAGCGCATGCCCGACGATTGGAACTTAAGTGTGCTCTGCCCAATCCATAAAAAAAGGAGACTCCACACTACGCGCCAATTATCGTGGCATAAGCCTTCTGAATATCGCATACAAGGTCTTAGCAAGTGTATTGTGCGAAAGACTGAAGCCCACCGTCAACAAGCTGATTGGACCTTAGCAGTGTGGTTTCAGACCTAGTAAGTCCACCATCGGCAGATCTTCACCATACGCCAAATCCTGGAAAAAACTCATGAAAAAGGAACCGACACACACCATCTTTTTTTCGATTTTAAAGCCGTTTTTGATAGCACGAATAGGAGTTGCCTATATGCCGCAATGTCTGAATTTGGTTTCCCTGCCAAACTTATACGGCTATGCCAAATGACGCTGACTAACACCACCAGCACCGTCAGAATTGGCAAGCACCTCTCCGAGCCGTTCGAGACCAAACGAGGTTTAAGACAAGTGAATCCTTTTCGTGAGACTTCTTCAACTTGATGCTGGAAAAGATAATACGAGCTGCAGAACTCCACCGTGCAGGAAGCATCTTATACCACAAGAGTATGAAACTGCTGGCGTATTCCGATGACATCGATATCATTGGCACTAACACGCGCGCCGTATGTTCTGCCTTTTCCAAGCTGGATAAAGAGGCTAAGAAAATGGGTTTGGCGGTAAACGAGGACAAGACGAAGTACCTCTTATCATCACACAAAGAAACAGCACGCCTTGGCAGCCACGTCAATGTTGATAGCTACAAATTCGAAACTGTTAAGGACTTCGTCTATAATGACGCACGCCCCGAGGAAAATGACTTTTTCACAGATGTCAGAACAGAAATAAAAACTTGCCGGAGACTTATAGTTTATGAGATATTTGTTGGTAAAGTTGTAAAATCCACCAAACAAAACACCAAAACTGCGCACTATTACCGAGGAAATGCTTTTGGCGTTGGCGGCCTTGGGCCGCGCTTTAAAAAGATAACCCTTATAATAATAATAATAAAATAAGTTTCTCTTTGGGAGAGCAAAAAAAGGAAACACTATTAGCGACGTACAAGGCAACTTGCCGACCGGTCCTAAACTATGCGTTGCCAATATGGTCGCCGGGGACTTGCACCACCCAATGGACGAAGCTACAGGCATGCCAAAACACTGCTTTGAGGGCCGCCACAGGTTGCCTACAGATGAAACAACAACACCAATTTCACCTCGAAATGCTCCTTGTTATGAAACACAGCACCATGCTAGACAAGCAATTCTTACTGGGAGGCTACAGAAGAAATCACCCGAATAGTCATCCAATAGAGCCAGAACCACCCCCTCGTCATTTCAGGAAACATCTTGACCTACGCAGAGAGGTGGAAAACTACATACCACAACCGCTCAACCCGGCAACCTATAGGCAGGCCCTCAATAAAATCCATACTGACAGCTATGTGTCCGTCCGTCCGGCATACCTATTAATCAGAGACCAACCACCACCTATATTGGTCAAACCCCATAGAGGCTGTAACATTCCTCGGTCTACCCTACAGGGCTTAGTACTGCTAATACAACAACAACAACAACATCCGATACCGCACCGAGTAATGTGAAAGCGCTCTTAAATGAAAATATCATTAATAAAATAGTCCCACCAAATTAATTTTTTTTATTATGATGTATTTATTACGGCCACTAGAGCCTAATTCAAGTATAATTAACAATTTCATATGTTATAGCTAGGGTTGCTGTCCGCTATATTCACCTAACCTTGCCTACAGGTCTACAGCAGCATTGCCGTTTTAGCCATTTGGTGGCTAGATTTAGCCACCGCTTGTAATGAATCATAATTTTGCACATAGGAAGGATGTGGTAACGCTAATTCAATTCAGCGATTATCACAAATCGATTTAAGTAACGCAACTATCGATAAATGCCTATTGATACTCGCTAGTGGAATAGTAGGCTGTCGATGAAAGTCCGTATAAGGATCTAACTGACTTTGTATCACTGTAGAACTGTAGGCAAGCTTTGAGATGGAATTTTGGGAAATTCACCTCCCAAATGAACGTCGACAGAAAAGGGTTGCCATAATTATTTTAAAATCGTTGTAGAATGGCGGTAGATTTGAATAATTTAGAAAAAAACATACATGTATTCATTTGCATAATTAGAAAATGCTCTTTGACCTCACTACTTTATTACATATACGACAGTTTTCTTGTTTTTTTTTTTTTTTCTAAAGTTTTTAGAGCAACTCAAATGCAGCTCTGATATCTGTGCTACTACTGTCCGCTGTATTCACCTCCAGACTAACTGCTTGCCCAGAATGTTGTACTACAGCTACGGACTACATAGCTTACTACATCAGCTGATGACTGATTTTGTGGCAACGCTCGAAAATGTGAACACAATGGTGTAGCTCAGTGTATCTCATATATGTCATCTTTTTTATATTTTTGTACAGGGGATTCCTTAAATTCCATAAAAACTCTTTATTTTTTACAAGTTCAATTCATTTTTCCGTTTCTTCGTCCTTCATTTCGAATTTCCGTCATTAAAAAATTGAGCTGTCACACTGTAGCGCGCTACAAAGTTAAAGTTAACTCTACTTCTACTACAGCCACAACTACCCGCTACAGACACAGCTACACATTGTGGGCATTGCAATGCAATTGTACTGTTTTAACTTTTGACAGCTCTTACTACGTACTACAGCCACACCATTCTGGGCAAGCAGTAACCTTCATTTTTTCTTTTTCACCTAACCTTGCCTACAGTTCTACAGTGCTTTGTATATTGTTTGCTACTTCTAATGAATATTGTCAAACCCAAAAATCGAAACAATATCAATCATACAATGATGAATGCAATTTTAACTATAAGATATGGCTTAAAGAATGTAAAACAATGTTGCAATGAATTTGAAATAACAGAAGATCTCATTAAATTTATGAAGAAAGAATTAATTTATGAAGAGAAAGAGTCAATTAGTGATGACGATATAATGATAGATAGTGAATGTGATATCTAATTTTTTTAGATATAGTTAAGTACATACATACTAAGTATGTATGAATATTTTATTTTTACACAAATTTATGATTTTCTCCTTACCTTTGTGCCTGAATTTGAAAAATAAATTTAAAACATGTTAATTTGAAAAACATTTTTTTTAGCCACGAACCAAATTTTTTAGCCATTTTTAGCCACAAATTAACGGCCTTATTCCGGTGTGGTAACATAATTTACTTTACTGGTGAAATGAAGAATTTGAAACTTTGAACAGCCTTTTCGTATTCTGGCAGCAGAAAATTAAGTTACCACCTCAATACGTGGTAACATTTTGTTACTATCTTCAGCCCGATTTCATTCCGTTCGTATGGAAATGCCTTGACAGTGTTACCATTTGTGCCAGAATACCAATTGAAAAGATGGTAACAATTTTCAGCAACATAAATTACCAGTAACATAATTTTCTGGTAACGCTCGGAATAGTACTGTTACCTTGAATTAACAAATAACCAGATTGTGCATTCAGCGGTCCCGCTAGGCGTTCATCCAAAATTTGACAGAATCAGCTGATTTAGTGACGTAGTAACATAAATTCTCTTTCACCCAGTTTCATTTCCGGTTATCTAAAAACTAAAGATTGTGTGCGATTAATGTGAAATTTATATTAAAAAACTATTTTAAATAAAGAAAAATGAAGTGCCGCGTATTTATTTGTGTGAATTAAGCTGGAGTTATAGATACTTAACGTAGCATGAACAAACTCACTCAAAATTTCTGTTCAATGGGGTTTGAGTACATTTGATTATGCACACTTAGCGTAACATAGAAGTCTGATTCATTTAGATTTTTACGAAGCGCGCATAAAGCGGCCGGTTTCTCAACTTGTTCCATGCTATGTTAAGTATCTATAACCCCAGCTTAATTGTTCAATAAAGGTATTTTTGCATGTTTGCAAATTGTCTTTCTCGTCGATAACGTAGTTGATGACGTACTAACCATAATGAACCCAGTCTCACGGATGAATATTTTGCTGAATATCGCTGAGTGCACAATCTTCTTTATTTGAATCATGGACTGTTACAGCCTCATTCCCTTTCACGAACGATAGCCGTGAAGAGGATATCGTCTGATTTTGGTATTATGAAACTTACGTTGCCGATATCGTCTAGCGTTACGTTGATCGCCAGTAACACGAAAAGAAATGTCAAATTTGCAACGCTGTGCGCATATGATTCATCGGTCTAGGAGGTAGGCGCAGTGGAGAGTTCATATATTTTGTTACTGCAGTTAGCTTATTTAATTACTTTTCTGCCAAATCTATATAATTGGTGTTAAATAACTTTAGTGGGTAGAAAACACACACCTATTGATAGAGAGTAATGTCAAAATGGTATTTTGCCTTGGTGCCATATTTGATGAAACATCAAAGTCATACAATTTGACATTTATTTTGAAAATAAAACGTTGAAAGTTGCCACAAAAATATGTTTCACTTGAAAAATGCCAACAAACACACAAAATATTCCACGAATAACACGTGAAAAATGTAAAATCAACACAAAGTACATATGTATAATAATTTGAAAACCAGAAAGAAGACCATTCTTATTGGGCCAATATGTATACTAGTTTTGATTTTGAAATTATACTCTACCTTTGTAACTAAAAAAAATAATTTTTTGAATTCGCTACTGCGCCTACCTTCTTAGATCTCAGAAGAAATTCCGTGCTTGTTGTTTTTTTTTTTTTGTAACCTATAATAACAATAAACACACATCGATAATATAAAATGCACAATATTCAAAATATACTTACTTTCTCTTACTTATTTTCAACTTTTCTGCCAAAACGATACCTCCAGCCTTTCGTTTGATTTTGACAGTCGGTTTTCGCATTGACAACTTCTGTTCGTGATTGGGAATACCAGTTTCTTACGTTTTTAACGTAACAATCAGCTGTTTTCGTCTTGGCTTTCGTTTTGTGTGTCGTATCGTCATTCATAATACCAACACACGAACGACATCGTTTTGGACACGATATCGTCAAAGGGAATGAGGCTGTTAATCAAATCTAGGCACCACGAAAATTTTTCAGCGGCAATGCTGGTCTACAGTAGTGCTGGAAAAACATCGATGTTTACAAGTATTGATATTTTTGAGAAAAAACATCGATATATCGACCTTAATGGGCTTATGAAATTTGCAGGCTTGTACATGTACGACAGCCGATAATTCAAAATAAGCTGCAAAAACTCATGTACACTCACACAATGCGAATGTAATAGAAACTCATAAAAATAAAAAAATTTTTTATTATTCATATAAAACTATTAAAAGGCGTATTCCCCAAAATTACCCAATTCATAGCGCTCCCCAAAAATTACCCAAATTGAAAAAAAATCCCCAAATTTGGGGAATTACCCACAAAGCGGCAATGCCATTGTGTATGGAGAACAGTGACTTGACTCTGGGATGTGTGTCAAAGAGGTCGAACAGCTGTGCTCAGCTGATTTTGAAGTTGTTGTTATGGCTCAGTGACGATCGTGAATGCAATATAAGTTGCTCTACTTCTTTCTGTTTTGTAGGTTGTTGATTTTACATTCTTGCATATATTATTCGTGGAATAGCTGGCGTTTACGCTCTCTCCGGGAATTGCGTTTTAGGAACTCAGCCTTAATTTCTTTTCGGAATTATGAATTGGTTTTTTCAATTCCCAATTCCGGAATTGCGTTTCTGTCTTGATTTCTATGACCATTAGGGTGACCGTAAAAAATCGTTGTCACATTTTTGTCAACGGGAACCCCACAAAATTATCAGCCTTTGCAGATATTAAGATAGCCAAAGCTTAAGAACAATTGGATCATATTAACACGTGCCACTGGGCACTTAAAGTTTGAAAAAACTTAATTTTTGGGCGATGAGCGACGTTTTTGGGCCGTATCTCCAGAAGGGTGACCGTAAAAAATCGATGTCACATTTTTGTCAACGGGAACCCCATAAAATGCTCAGCCTTTGCAGATATTAAGATAGCCAAAGCTTAAGAACAATTGGATCATATTAACACGTGCCACTGGGCACTTAAAGTTTGAAAAAACTTGATTTTTTGGCCGATGAGCGAGGTTTTTGGGCCGTATCTCCAGGTAAAGGCACGTTGTTCCCACTAATTTATATTCCATACATATTTTTTGTTATTTGTAACCGAAGCGAGCTATTACAGCCTTTGTCACCAAAAATTTTAATAGGGACCTCTAGGAACAAACTTATATCATGAAAAATCTCTTATCTTTTTTCCATACAAACAATTGCCAGTAGTAGTGATGGGCGAGTCCGAGATGTTTTATTCGATTGTTGAAACATCTCGAATGCTCTCGATGGTTTTCATTCGTACTCGAGTCAAGTCGTAAATGGCCATTAGTCGAAACAATCGCTAAAACATCTCGAACTCGCCAACGATTCCTCTCGTTTTCAAAGCAACCCTACAACATCTTGGACTCACTGCAAAAAATACATAATATTTGTTGTTGCCGCTTTAATATCAAAATTTGCTTTAAAAAACATACAGAGTGGTACAAAGCTATTGCCGTTGTTGCTACTCGTAAAATTCATTTATTTCATAAGCGTCTCACTTCAGAAAATTTATTAATGTTTAAATAATTAGTTATTATTATTATGCACGACACTCTTTAGTTGTGATTTCAAAAATGTAGCGTCTATGTATAGCATATTTTTCAATTTGGTTAATTTATATATGTAGTTACCTCACTTCCATTAAAAATCCTACTTTCTTTATCAACAACCCTCATTCAGTTTATTTTATCAACTAAAACATATCAAAACAACAGCCGGCCCGCCGACTCGTAACAATCGCAAAAACATCCCTGCAAGCGCCGTGATAATCATTTGACCAATCAATTAATGATCACATGTGATCCATCACTCTCCATCAAGAATTCCTATCACATTATTAAGGGCAATGTGAAAAATGTGATGGAGTGAAGTGTATACGTGTGAGTTTGCATCTCGCTCCCACTTATGCGTAATCATATGATTTTCTATATATAGCTGAACTCTTTCCTCTCTCACTTTTTACCCATCAATGTTGATGTAAATACCAGTCACATATGATCCATCAAGCGTGATATATTAATCCGTCAAATATGATCCATCACACTTGAAGGCTGGTATCGACCTCTCAAGAAACAGCTCAAGAAATTTTTAGCTTTATTTCTTGAGTAAAAAATAGTAGTAGGCAAGAAATTTTGACGTTTAGTAATCCACCGTGAATACCAAGTGAAATGAAGAAGAGCATTAAAAACGTAAACAAAATAAACCTTTCTGTAAACATAAGCAATTAGTAAGTTCTTAAAAAATATTAAATAAAAGCTTTAAATATATGTTTTCAATAGTTTTATTTTATTGTTATTTTAGGAAGTCATCGAAAGCGACGAGGATGACCTTACATTACTGGTAAACTGTGGTATATTGATGGCCGGAATGGAATAAAATATGAGAAATCGATGCCAACTATGCCTTGCATCATTAGAAAAATTGTGCATTCTATTTTTCGTTTCTTTTTTGCCATTTTCACTAACGATTTCCACGATTTTTTTTCAACACGCAACAAACGTCAAAATTTCTTTAAGAAATAAATGCTCGATGATATATTTCTTGGCAAAACCTGTGTGCTGTGTTCGCATAACGTTGAAAAATAGTATTAAAAAAGTGTACTAAATTTCTTGAGAGGTCGATACTCGCTCAAGAAAGTTTCACAAGAAAAATTTCTTGAGCATTTCTTGTACGTCATTTTATATGAAACTTTTGCGTTTCTTGAGAGGTCGATACTAAGCTTGATATACGAATCTATCGCAGCTGAGCCATCAAATTTGATGCCTGAACCTTTCAAAAATGAGCCACAAACAAATCTATCATAGTCTATATTTATTATATTCATTACACAGATATTATTTACATATGCATATGAAATAAAATTAGATTTTTAACACAAAAAATACACTTTTTACTGCTCGCGGTGATGGCTAAGCTCGACAGTCTTGCATACGCCTCTCTCGAATTCTATGGAGTCGACTTCTTGGAAGACATCTGAAATTGAATTCAAAAAAAATATATATATGTAAATGTACATCATAAAGCTGGTTTGACTTAAATATGTATGTACTTATCTTTATTCTTTAAAAAACGGTTATTAATTATTATTTTTTATTTTCTTTATTCACTATTAAATTATATTTTTAGCACACGAAAGAACGCGTTCAACTAGCTTCCACGAATTTGATTTTTTTTTAAACGAATTATGAAAAAAGCAACCCTGTCCTCTCACAGATGATAAAAAAGTGTGTCAATGTATTAGTGTGAAACTTTTGCATGTGTTAGTTTCCATCACACGGGTTTTGCTGGGATCTCGCTTATGTAGTCGAGATGTCATCGAAACAACCTCCAACTCGCCGACTCGGAACAATCGCAAAAACATCTCGGTTGTGTAGTCGAGATGTCATCGAAACAACCTCGACTCGCCGACTCGGAACAATCGCAAAAACATCTCGATTGTGTAGTCGAGGAGCGAGTCAACTTTTGACTCGATTGTGATTTTGCAACGATGGCGATTCTCTCGATTGTCTAAACATCTCGGACTCGCCCATCACTAGTGCATAGGCATATAATTTTTTCTATAAATTATTTAATTTGTTTATAATTAATAAATAAAATTTTTAGTTAAGAGAAATAGATATCGTAAACGTGTTTACAAATATCGTAAACACAGTTGAAGAGTCGCTTTAATTTAAAAGCGCTCTCTCTATTTTATATGAATTGGCCCAGTTTACGCTGAGATCAAAATCAACGCGGACCAAATATCTCCTATTGCTTTTCCATTAAAGCGAAAAATGAGAGAGAGTGCGGAAGAGCACATTGAATAATTTTAATTTTGACCAAGGCATATCTAACAGGTAGGCTCGGCGGCGAATTGAAAAACTTCTTTTTTTATTTACAAAGGTAGAGTGTAATGTCAAAATCAAAGCGAATTCACATCATGGCCAATAGGAATAGACGAGCCCCAAGCGAATTCAGATTTTAACCACGGCGAAATATCATTTTGACATTACACTCTACCAATTACAATAACAAAATACATGGGAAATTTCTGAATTCGCCACCGGGCCTACCTTCCTAGATCTGCCTTGATTTTGACCATGATTTCGCGTCGGACCGTGATCAAAAGGGCAAATCAGTGTTGCGGTACAACTGAAA
Source organism: Urophora cardui (assembly GCA_960531455.1). Taxonomy (NCBI): domain Eukaryota; kingdom Metazoa; phylum Arthropoda; class Insecta; order Diptera; family Tephritidae; genus Urophora; species Urophora cardui. The sequence continues at coordinate 37,133,810 of OY482671.1, forward strand.
TTTGGAAAGTGTTGCTTATCTCCGCGAAAAGGAACAATTTTTGTACCAATAAAAAGTTGAAAAAATAAATTGCATGGTCGAATTTCGAGCACCGGCGATACTAGTATTCTTTAAAGTATAAATGTTGGATTGGGAAAACGGTTTTTTTACATACGTTAATGTATTTATTTATTATTTGTATTATTTTTAAGGACACAAGGATACAATAATGAATACTCTATTCTACAGGTTTCCTCAATGTTCTTTTTGAACAGTCAGGATACAACTTTTGGCATTGGCTTACGACTTGCAAAATATATTGCTTCTGCTCCTCATCTTTGGTTAGAAGATCATTGAAGTCAGTAATTAATTCTGCATATCGATAGTAACGTCCACCCCTATTTTTAATGTGTGAAAATCTGTGAAGAATCTGCGTTACAAATCTGTGTTGCAATTGAAAAAATGGACAAGCGTTCAATTAAAACCATTATATTTGGGGATGAACAGCCCACAACGTCAAAGGAAGCCAAGAAACGGCTTAAGCTGTCCAGAGATTTCAACGCCCCGTTCAGCAAGGTAAATTATAATAGGGGCATTTCAGTTATTACATCTGGGTCTGGGTTAAGATAAATTTTTACTGAAACAATCCGGCTCATAATGAAAATTGACTGTACTTGAAAAGAACTAAAAAGAAGAAGAAACATATACAACATATACCCAGCAGTAAAAATCTGAAATGAATCCTTTATGAATCACTGATGAAATTCATCATGAGGAGGCATCAGTGAATGCTTTCATATAAAGGCTGCTGAATTTTTTCAAATAAATGGTTTGCTTTCCTCATACCTATATGACTGTCCAATGGTAGGAAAAACAAAAGGAGCACACCTCGAATTGGGAGAGAAGCTCGGCCATAAAACTCATCAGAGTTATAATAGCGCAAAAACAATTCTTCTGTACGTTGAAAGGAGACAAATACTCCCTCAAAAACAATTTGATTGTCTTTAAACTTCAAACTAAATGAAAATAACTATTTCAAAAATTATTTTTTTGGAAATTTGAATTTAAATTACTGAAATAAATTATGAAACTCAAATGGCGGGATAGCTATGTATTCCATGTTATAAGGAGAAGCCAGTGCGCAGTATAATTTTTCTTCGGGACTTCTTCTTTCCCCTTATGGCCAAAGCAGGAGCTTACAAGAGGCAAATTTGAAATTTGTATTTCCATATATTTTTTATTTTAAATATAATTTGTTTTATAGTTGTCAAATTGAAAAATTTGTCAGAAAAGCTGCCGAATGTCAAAAAACCTACCGAAATACAAGCTGGCTCGTGGGTTTATAACCGCCTAGATGATATTTCGTTTGGTTTTTTCAATATAGCTTGCACGCTTGCACCAACGCAAAACGATTGTGATGAATATTCAACAAAGAATGATCAATGGTCATTTAGCAGTGAAACAAATTTACTGCAGGGTATATGTATATATATGTATACATACACAAATGTCACTTTTCAGTTCTGCCAAATCAAAAAAGCACTGTGCTGCCAAATCAGCACGGAAAAAACAAATCGAACAGGGCGGATCAGAAATTGAACCAGCAATTTATCTGGTTTAATCGAGTTGAAATCTTTGTTGTTGCATTTACATGCAAAAATTTTTATCTGGGTTAGGATCACCGTATGTGAAACACGGCTAATGTCCGGGTGCTTGAATTTACATTACTTTATTCTTCAAGCAATTCTTAATGGTTTTTATATTTATACTTCAGGAGTCGTAGAATATCGCTAGACCCATCCAACTTTAACAACAAATATCTTGTAAATCATAAGTCTCCGGCAAGTTTGGATTTCAGTTTTGAGATCTGTGAGAGCACCTCTAACCCCGTGAAGAAGTTTTTTTTCGCGGGGCGTGCTTCGCTAATGTAAAGCCGGATCTTTCGATATATTGATATATCGATGTTTTTACATGGCATAAATCGATGTTTTTTTAAATATCGATATCATATATGTATCGATATATTTTTCCAATTTGCCCAATCGCCATAGCGATTATCGATGTTCTTTTTTAACCATCGATAGTATTTTACTTGGTACATAACTACGTCTGTTAAAAAATTAATCAGAAAACTGAGATTTATAATTTTTAATGTACTTGATTGGAATATGTGGGCTGTGAGTATATAAATAAAAGATTAGTGAATAATTTTATGAAAAAAACTTGCAAATAAAACTGTTCTTTTATTGAGAATTGAGCAATTAAGGATTTGATTTCCTATTATTTTGTGGACAACTGTATATGTACAAATGTGTGTATGTAGTATTCTTACGTTGAATACACATTTCCCTTTAACGGGCCACTTACGTACATATATTAAACCATCGATACTATCGATGGTCAATCGATGGGACAACTATCGATGGTTTTCCAGCACTAATGGACAGCTAAGCGCGGATAGAGATGTGCGCTTAGAAATCCATACAAAATTTAAGCGCAAATACGGCTACTATCGAAGACTATCGGTTACCTTTTCAAAACTTTCAAAAACTATCGATGGTTTTACAACTTTTACATTCCCATATTGCACATTACCCGGCGTCTCCACAAAAAAGAATTTGTCATAATAAACATCATTATAACTAAGATTTCATCGCCAATTTTAAACAATTTTTTTTAACTTTCTAAGTGCTTCTGCGTACACGGCATGCCAATTCGGCGCCATTTTGCAAATGATGTTATAACATAATGAAGTGCCCACGCATATGAAAACATGGATGTTAGACATGATAATGGTAGACAAAAGTAACATATTTTTTGTCTTGTGGAGTTTTGGCGTTACTATTTGAGATTCTGTTAAGGTTTTATATTCATATAATTTTAATAATAATATAATACACTGGCGTTATTATAACTCTGACGAGTTTTATGGCCGAGCTTCTCTCCCAATTCGAGGTGTGCTCCTTTTTGTTTTTCCTACTAATTGGGTGGACCTACAGTTTTATGCCGGCTCCGAACGGCGAATGCATTTTTTGTCAGAAGCTTTTTCATGGCAGAAATACACTCGGAGGGTATGCCGCCCACTGCCGAGAGGTGACCGCTGCTCTTAAAAAATCCAATAATTGGATTTTTACTCATTAGAAAAATTTTTTGGTGTTTTGCTCGGACCGTGGTTTGAACCCGAGACCTCTGGCATTGCAGGCGAGCACTCTACCCACTGCACCACAGCGGTCATATAATTTTACAGGAGAGCAAAAAACAGTTTTGCAAGTGCACAGTGTCTTTCCATCATATATTTTCATAGAAGTAAGGGCGTGGCGTGATAAAACAATCATCTGTTGTTCATTTTAAATTGAATTTTTATTTCTTGTCGTAACGGTTTTTATTTAAATGGATTTCAAATAAAATAAGTGCTTTTTCCAAATTGTTTTTTGAAAAAAAAACACCAACTTATCTCAAATTAGGTTCTTTTTTCAAATTGATTTTCATCAAAATTTTATAGAATTTTAGCCTCCTAATTGGAATTAAGTTCATTTGGCAAACTGAAATATGATAGAAAATCGATTTAAGTTGGTAATTAGGTTGGTTTTTCAAAAGCATATTGAAAAAAAAATATGCCACCTAAATTAAGTTAGGTTCTTTTTTCAAGAGGAATTCTTACAATTTTTCTTATCACTTCTATCTTATCTTAAGTTAAGTGGCTTTTGCAAATGCATATGTGAAAAATATGGACTTAAGATGATTTTCGATTCATCATATCTCCTGAACCCGAAATGATATCATAACACCGATTAGACAGAAAGGAGCTTATTTTAAAATGTATTTTTATGATAAAAAAGCTGAAAATGCACCTAGGTCGACTTAGGTTGTTCTTTCAAATGTCCACAGATTTAATGCAACCTATCGTCGCACACTGGGTGATAACGGCCAAAAATAAAATCGAAATTAAAATATTAGCAAATCAATTTTTTTTGAAAGCGATTGACAGATACAACAATTTGTTAAAAAAAAGCTTATATAAAATTTTTTGAGTCTCGTTTTGTTTAGCCGTACAGAGTGTCCAAAACTGAGCAAAAAATAGGTCTTTTTATTTCACAACAATTACACCTTATACAAAATGCTGTAACTCGTTCAATCATTAACGTATGTAATCGAGTGATACATCAGTACATAGATATTGATTTGGCCTTTTAGAAGCAATAATCTCTTTGTAACCAGCGATAACTCTTGGATTTATATGAACTTTCAAATATTGACAAAAAAAGTCGAAGAAAAAAAGTTTTCCTCAACTTTAAACAAAAAAATGAAAAAAAAAAAAAAATATGACCTCTCCAATTTTTTCATATGTTTTGAAATGATATCCACCTGCGCCTTTCGCTTAAATAATCTTTTTCCCATTTGACTAAAAGTGCCTTTTTCAAAACACAATAATTAGGCTACTTTTGATATGAAAAATCTTATTCTTAGGCGACTAATCGAATATTTCTTCATCATGTTGTAGGCAATGGTTCACACTTTCAAATTATGAAAGAATTTTTTTATCAGCGTTAACATTATTTTTTTGCAGCTTTTTTCTTTTCGAACAGAAAAAAAATTGTGTAAAAATTGGAAATTTTTAACATGAAATAAAAAAAAAAATAAAAAATATGACCTCCCCAAATTTTTAATATTTGGTGCTAGTGAACGTGCTTTATAAACAGGTGAAGAAATTTTTAAAATTCGGTTGCGCTTTTTTGTTTTATGAACTTTTTTATGGAGTGAGTTTTTTTAAGTTTTCATACATTTTTCCCATACAAAATCCCCAAAAGTATGCTTCAAAAAGTATTAATTTTTTTTGTATGGGGAAAATTTGCCAAGTTAATGAAACTTAACCAACAATTTTTCCAATTCTAATAAAGATATCTGAAAAATTTAAACGCCATATTCAGGGGGATGGGTTATACTTTCTAACGATGTATTTGGTTTTGAATAAAAAAATATTAAATACAAGATATTAAGCAGGGAATATAGCCAAAAACGTGTTTTTTTGCCTATTTGGACATGAATATCTCAAAAACTAGAACCTATTTGAAAATTCTGACTCCAGACTCAGATTCAGCACACTGAAATCTTTTAGAAAAGTATAGCTTCATTTGTGGTATAAAAATTTTTTGAAATGTGATTTTTTTTTAGGAAAATTTTATGATGAATGCTTATGAAATGCTCAAATGTGCATATATTTTTAATTTGAAAACCATTGAATACTTTGCGCTTTTTCCAAAATGATTACTGTATTTTATTTATATTTCAAAAATGTGTGCTCTTATTAAAATTGAGCATTTTAGCTATAATAGTTAACAAAATATTGAAATTTCAAAAATATCGTTATATGGGAGGGGGGCGTATTTGTGGGCCGATTTTGTTCAAATTTTCTCAGTTTACTATATTCAATCAAGAAAGCTTAAGTTCCGAGTTTCAAGTTTCTAGCTCAATTATTACTATTTTTGGCCGCGTTTGTATGGAGGTGCCCCCACTGTGCGTCGCTCACCGTGCCCACAAATTGTTCTGTTTTTTGTTGTTTTTATCCACTATGCAAATCAAAAATTGTTTTACAGCGGTAACCCCTTTCTGATCAAAATGTAGGTTCCTATCGATATCACTTATCAAACACTATTAATCAGCTGTTTCAGAAGCATGTTCACTAGATGGGGTCGAAAAAAAAGTTGTAAAAGTCCGCCCCTAAATTTGAAGCTTATTTTGAGAGGGTTAAGGGACCGCTGTGGTGCAGTGGGTAGAGTGCTCGCCTGCTATGCCAGAGGTCTAGGGTTCAAACCACGGTCCGAGCAAAACACCAAAAAATTGTTCTAATTAGTAGAAATCCAATTATTGGGTTTTTTAAGAGCAGCGGTCACCTCTCGGCAGTGGACGGCATACCCTCCGAGTGTATTTCTGCCATGAAAAAAGTTTCTCACAAAAAACGCATTCGCCGTTCGGAGCCGGCATAAAACTGTAGGTCCACCCAATTAGTAGGAAAAACAAAAAGGAGCACACCTCAAATTGGGAGAGAAGCTCGGCCTTAAAACTCGTCAGAGTTATAATAGCGCCATTGTATTATTATTATTATAAGGGACACACAAAAAAATTTTATTGTTCCCGCGAAATACCACTGAAACTGTTTTTTTCTTGTAACTTTGTTATTCATCATCCGATTTTTAAAATTGATACGTCATGTGTCGATGTGCTAGTGCACAAACCGGATAAGTGCAGGTTTTGGCGAAACCGAGTTAATTGCATTTTTGGAATAATGAACACTATACCTACCGCGTGTGCAATTTTTGTAAGCAAATTATCAATAATGACGGAGATATGCGATGGCATAATCAGTTAAGTGCTTCGAAAATGAAATATTTGTTGTGCACAAACCGGATAAACGCGCTTAGAAATTAAAATTTTCTATAAACATAATTTTTCTTGTGCACAGAAATTCCAAGTGCCACAAAAAATTTATGCTTGGTACCCTATAGATTATCATATATCGTCGTACCATACGAAAAGTAGAAGATTTGACTTTTGGCCGACGAAAAGTAACAAAATCGAGTTTTGGCTGACGAAAAGTAACAAGTTCAACTTTTGGTTGACGAAAAGTATCAGTAATTATATACTGTTTTTACATTAAAATTGTTGTTGTTTAAACGAAATTGATAGAAGTGAGAAAATATGTATATATAAGTACATATTTGCACTTTTACACTCAGAAAAAAAATCATCAACACGATTCATGTAAAATTAACACGATCGATCTTTACACATAGAACAGCAACAATTTTTTTCAAATTACACGATGTTTGAAACATGATTTTGGCTTTGTAACTTTCATCTGAAAATTTGGTAAATTCAACCAAATTTTATTGTTGATACAACATGAAGAAATTTTAAAATATACAAGATGATTCAAATATAAAATTTTATTCCTAAATGTCATTTGGAATTTGGTTTATTTAACATGATGATAGTGTCAATATAAACTAAAAAAAATGTTAGAAAAATGACTTCCTATTTTAGTGTTAATACAACATGAAAACAAATGTGAAAACAACAAGAACCACAATTAACAATAAAATTTGGTTGATATAACACCAAATAATGTTCAAACATAAACGTCATTTGTAATTTTGGTTTATTCAACACGATCATAGTGTCAATGTAATCTAAAAAAAAGTGTTAAAAAGAACGTCAAAACTATTTTGAAACATACATAATTTTTTTGATCATTTGAAGTCTGATTTTCGTGCAAAACGCAAATTATTTTTTAAAAAAAAAAGGAAAATTTTTTGCCGTGGCAGTGATGCGAGTTTTGCATCATTGCCAGTTCGCGATAGTGGGTTTTCGATTTATATTTTCAGTTTGCAGGTGAGTTAAAAGAGGACTACATTTTTGTTTCTAAAAGTATTTAATGTTCAATGTTTTATTTTTCCTCTTCATAGGTTCCAATATCACGTGGAGGTTTTTTAGCGAATGGGGGTTTGCGTGCAGCATGCGGTTGTTGCATTAGCGGCCAAACATTACTCGGTGCAAGTGATAGTACTATCGCCCATGTATAAACTATCGCCGGTACATTTGTGTTCGTATGAGAAGGACGCTTTCAATTTGGTCAGTTGTGCGGGTGATGTTGAAGTGATGATTATATATTTTATGTTTTATATGTTTTTTTTATTTAAAAAAATAAATTGTACAATCAACAAAACTTTCTAGTTAATTTAACAATAAATTTAATGTAAAATCAAAAAGATGTTATTGTTAATTCAACAGGACCATTTCGTGTTAATTTAACCAGCTTTTATTGTAACATTAACTAGTTAAAATTGTAAAATCAACAGGAAGACTCAATACTTTTTAGTGTTAATTCTACAGCTGTCATCCTGTTAAACTAACACTTGACAGTAGTGTTAAATTTACACGATTACATGATGGCATACATTAAGCATCGTGTTGAAAAAAATTAACCACAAAATTTGTTGATTTTTGGTTGATTTCACACTATTTTTTTTCTGGGTGTATTTAGGTTTTATATAAATTGAGAAAATTGTAGGAGAAATTATAATTGACGATTTTGAGTCTCCCACATGACACCAAGAAGTTACTTCCGGAAGTGTCTTATTAGTTTATTTGTACGTAACCTTTTTGTCTCTTCCAAACGACACTTGGAAGATACTTCCTCATGAGGTACTGCTTGTGATTATCACATTTGCGACTTTCGGGAAAAAAAATTTTGAATGAAGTGATAACCAAAAAAAAACACCAAATTACCGTTATCTCAAAAACCCAACCATACTCGTACAAAAAATTAAAAAAAAAAATAGTTCCGAGCTCAGCAGACCCATGCCTATCTTTCCACATACCTGAATTTCTTGGTATTATTATTTTTTAATTATTTCTTGCGTAGTGTATTTTTGTGTACCTACTACGTGTACTACCCAAACGAAATGAAATACATACATTCACAAACAAACGTATCGAGAACTGCAGCGCCGGCTATCAAACTTGTACTTGTACCCACGGTTGTCACTTGCAAAAAAATAGCCAACTAAAATCTGGAATAAAACAACCAAATTAAAAAAAATATCAAATTTTATTTCACGTATTTAATGCAAAATAAAAAAATTAAAAAAAAAAACGTTGCAGTACAAAATCATATTACATAAATTTAACCTCTAACGTAAAATATCATCCTATTTCAAAACTTGTTTCAATAACGAGCTATTTCAGAATTTGATTCAAGAACGCCCCAGTTCAGAGAAATTTTCATACATATTTTATACATCTCTAATTTCCACTCTCACTTGATACCACTTAGATGGTACCCATGCTCAGTGTTGCCAGATTTTTTTTTGTCCCAAATCGTCAATTTAAAAATAAAAATCGTCATCCATTTTTTGCCCCATCTGCGACAAATGCATATGTTGTTTTCATAGGCACATTGTTTTCGATGAAATACTGTTTTATCGCATTATGTAAACTGATAGCGTCGCAGGTTTCAACACGGACCAATCCATGGTTCAATGATAGGTTTTCGCAGTACGACATACGTACATACATACATACACACTATGTAAATTGCTTGTGAATCCTGTGATGCTTCTGTCAAAATCATAGTGCGCCATTGTAGAAATCATTTTGCATCAAGAGCAAATGAATAAAAAAAGTAGAAAAAAGTTAGTAATCAGCTGTTTAGTAGGTTAACCTGTATAAATTAGCCTTGGACCAAACTAAAAAAATAGTCTCACTGAAAAGTTTATACATACATACTCTCACTACAAGACTGAGTAATTTCGTATTACTTATGTATATCAGTGGATTCATCAACGCACAATGAAAATTTAGTTGTTCGGAGTATAGCACATAGCGATTCTAGCTGGTACTGCCCAAGAGCGTTGTGTTCTTCCACACGATAAAGCTGCCGTCGTTTTAGAATCGTCGAAACTGCTTTTTATACACTTTACAAGATCATTTACGGCGGAGAATGGTAGATTATGTTGAGCAATGAATGCACTTATTCCATTCGTGTGGCAGTGCGCTCATAACCAAGGCAATGTTGCATTTTAATGTAGTAAAAGGATTTATGAAAACCATAATACCAGTGTTGGAAAAGGCTTGAAGAAAACTAATCAGATTGCCTTAATTTTTTTTTTTTTAATTATGGAAATTTGTATAAAGTAATTAATTTTTATTACGAATAAATCTATATTTCTTCTGTACTTCCTAAAATCGTCATTTTGTGACATTAAATCGTCCCATCGTCATGGAGTCCAAAAATCGTCAAAATGACGATGCCATCGTCATTCTGGCAACGCTGCCCATGCTAGTATCAACACTTTTCATTTCAAATGAGTACGAGTAGTACAGTAGTTGAAAGCAAAAACTACACGAATCAAGACTTGTTTCTTTGCAATGCTCTAGTAAATACGTATGTATGTACATTTGGAAGGTATGCAAAAGGTATAGAATGATGGGCGTTTCACAAGAACAGTAATGCCATGTCTCCACATAACGTGTTTCGCTCTTTTTTCTGCACTCGCTCCCTCAACCTTGTTTCGACCTCAAAACGAGTGCCGAAACTCGCCAATTTCCATACAAATTTCTGAGAGCGAGTGAAGATTGAAACACTTGTTTCGTTCTCAATCCTCTTGCTAAACGCGATGATATCGATGCCTTCTCTAATTTTGTATCGAAAATCTATCGAAATCTCACACAGACCAAAACAAAAACGCAAAAATAAGCAAACATTCAAACATTTAAGAAGAACAAGAAAGAGAAATGGTAAATTGAATCACGACCAGCCACGTGGAGACGGGTTATTTAGCGAGATGTTTTGCTAAATGTTTCGCTGGCGAATCAAGTTATGTGGAGACGGGTTTTAACTTACTGTCAGTGATGGTGAAAACAGAATCGGAACGTAACGACACGACATTGCGACAACGACAGCCTGTCAAAATTAAAACCTATGCATTCTTATGAAAGCAATTATAATAAAGACGACGCGGCACGACGTCATCCACCGACAAAATTACGTTGTCGTCAACTTAGGCCGTTTTCTAATTTTGGTGACGACGAGCGGACGATGAGTTGCCACTGTATTATAAAATATGAAAATTTTGACAACTCAATTATAGATGAGCGAAACTGCGATTTTTCGATATCTGTGATTTCGGTGATTGCTATTTTTAAATCACTGTGATTTTAAACTGCTATTGCGATATAACCTGTCTTTATTTTATGTTAACAAAATGATAGCAATAACAACGCATTCCGCAGTAATATCGCTGTTTGTAAATATTTTTCAAAGACAAATTGTAAATTAATTAATTTTTTTTTCTTATATTTCTATATATGTACGTATGTGGTCTGCTCAAAAGTGTAAACAAAAAGAAATTTATAATGCTTTTGCGATTCACATAGGTGAACTGCTTACTTGCTACATCGATAGCAGTTGCCAATAAGTAGTGAACTGCTATTTTGGAAAAGTGATCGCAATTGCGGTTTGTGATTTTTTATTCACAGTGAAAAAATCACCGTTTGCGATATATCGCTCATCACTAAACTCAATAAATCTAACGAAACTTTACAAAAAAAAAACGCAGAAGTATTTATACACAACCAAATATAACAGTTTAAAGCATTCAATTAATAAATTTAACTATTTAATTTATTATTTTACATTAAAAAATTACGATCTAAACCAACAACTTTTTAGATGTGAATGAAAAACTATAATGTGGCAGCAACGAGCCTTCTGTAGGGGCGGTCGTTGCCGCATTTATTATGTTTCAGTCGCTGGCTTCGCACCGTCAAGGTACTGTCGTTGTCGCAATGTCGTGTCGTTACGTACCGATTCTGTTTTCACCCTGAGTATTGAAACTTTTTGCTAATAAATTGCATACTTACAGGCAGCAACAATTCCATTAGGACGAATGCATGTATGCAGTAATTCCTCAAATTTTACTGACCGGTCTTACCGCGCTGCGGTATACCGAAATTAATCCGCTCCGATTTCATGTATGCAACACTAATGTGAAAGTGCCAATTGAAATACATGTGGTCGGTAAGGTTTCGGTATACTTTCGGTAAAAACCAAAAATGTCGATCCGAGACCGCACCGAGTAATGTGAAAGCGCTCTTAAGTAGGCAGGATAAATGTCTAAGAACATTATAAGGTCTGTTCGATAAACGCACTAGAGTACTCTAGTGCAGATAAAAGCATTTTTTTGCACTAAACTGTTCAGAACTCAGCTTTTGAGTTAGCACCAACTTACACTTTACTGCACTAAACTACACCACCTTCATAGCTATTGTAAGTTATTAGCTCCGTTCAATAACAAAAAATTGTTACGAATTTTTCGTAAAAAATGACAGCTCTCCATATGAAAATGACAGTTTTTATGAAAAATTCGTTACAATTTTTTGTTATTGAACAGAGCTATTGCAGCATATGAAAACAGCTGTTTTTAAAAGTTAAGGAAGCAAAATAATTGAAAACCAAAAGTAAATTTAAAAAATATGGGGTTTTCTACTCTGTATGGCAGATTATATTCATTGCGTGGTCAAAGCCAAATGGGTAGGCAACCAAACGAAATTGCTCATAAATTTTTTGAAGGAGCACAAACCGCAATTGGGGAAAAGTTTACGAGTGAAAACAAAGCAAATAATTTGGCAAGTTATCCGATCAAAAATAGAAAATTTGTGTAAATTTAATAGCTATAAATTTGATCATTGAGAATTGTTTGTTTACATAAATCAGCTGGTTTGTACTAAATCAACATTTTCGTTAGTTTTCGTTCGTCGAAGCCTTTGCACTAAATTGCTCTGACAACTATCAGATGTCGTTCTGCCCTACACTGTTCTACACTTTCAGTGCACTCACCGAACAGACCTATAGCGTTTTCTTTTCAACACAAAAATAGGTGTACTCGCGTACTTTTTCCAGCAGCTTTTCTCTGTTTGCCTCTATCACTCTCTATCTCGCCAAATATCATTCTTCCTCTCACAAGAGAAAAATATCCAAAAAATTAAAAAAATGCAAATCTATTCAAATCTTGCAGGAAAGATGAACAGCTGATCAAAATAAAATTATGGGAATTAACAAAATATATACAAATCGTATATTTACAAAAATTTATACGAAATTTGTATTACTTTAGCTTTGTTTCAGCTGGAGATTATGCCTGCATTGTATTTTACTAATAAAGAAACATGTATGTATGTATATAAATGCGGAGCTGCGGCTGCCTGCTGGCATTGCATATTGACATACATACATACATACATACATACATATAAGTTAGCAGAGGGTAACCGTCGGACTTCCTACATTAAGCAACAAACATACAATGCTGCTGTTATCATTCGACATTTAGCTCAAGTACAGATGCAGACATAATCAAATGTTATTTATTTACATCTTTCATAATTAATTCGTCCATATTTAACTTTTTTAATTTTGAATTTCAATTTTGCAATTTTCGCAAATTACAAACATATGTTTTTTCATCAGCTGTTTTGCTGCTGGACAAATGTGATGGAAAAAATTTGTCTTGCAGAATTTTGCAGCCTCTCACAAAAATAAACGTCACTTTGCTCTCTCATTTCCATCACTTCTGCAATCTTTTTGCGTAAAAAAATGGAAAAAGCGGATATTTGTTGCAAAATTGTAATAAATTGCAACAAATTGCTGTACGCGAATACAACTAATGTCGCATTCATGTAGGGCCATCAAAAAGTTGTGATCTATTGTTAAATGAGTGTAACCCTAACAAAAGGCAGCGCTATTTTTTCTCAACAACCTACCAATAAAATATTTAAGAGTGCAATATTTCTAACCCTGACCGTTTGGACAATTGTCCTCAAGCAGGGCAAAAGCAAACAAAGAAAGTCTCTGTCGGTCTCTTTTCATTGCACAATTTAGCTATAAAAAAGCGGCACAGATAATTAAGCACATAGTGTACTCTTTTAAACTACAAAGCCTCCATTTAGACATACGCTTATCGTTCTGTTCGAATCATGCATATTGACACTGCACCTTTAAAAAGGCAGCCATTTAACCGCTGAAGTGCAACGTTTAACAAATTTGGTGTAGAAAAGAAAACGCTGTTAGTTTGAACCGTAAAGTGGCGTGTTACTAGTCGCCAAAATAGGACATTTTAGCTTTGTTCGCGTACTTTCTCCAACAGCGTTTACTCAGCAGCCTCCAACAGCCAGGTGTTGGAGAAAAATGTCACCTATCCTCTCACAAGAGAAAAATATCGTAAGAGGTAAACGAACACAAAATTTGCAGAGTTCAACAGCTTTGGCAAACAGCTGATTTTTATTTACATTCACAAGCCCCAAATTCAAAGGATTAAAATTAAAATGATAATAAAATTGGTGGAAATTATTGCTGTTAATTATGTATATATGTACATATAACATAAAAATAATAAAATAAAACATAGTTTTTTTCTTATTTAATTTCTTTTGATTCGTTTTGGGTTTCGTTTTGGTCAGTCTTTTGTCACCTCGCGATAACCTCCTCAATCTAAAAAATCGTTCGCATAGGCTCGCAAAAAGGTTTTTTGAAGTTCGGAAATGCATCCGGAACTCTCTTTTACAATAAATCGGCACTGTTTGTTCTACATAAATGCTAATGGAGTTACAATTCTGCCTGAAAACAGTGGAGATATATGCACATATGTATGTATCTGCAATACAATTAACTTCATGTTGTTGTTGTTGTAGCCACCAAGACACTCCCCGAAGGTTTTGGGGAGTGTAGGGATGTGACAGTCCTTTGCCGGGTAAATCCGGTACGCTCGGGTACTAGTCCCTTCTGACACTAGCCCGACTGTCGTGCGAACGTTTTTTTCTGGCCATAATCAACCTTCTAGGCCGGTGGATTTTAGTCGCATCTTACGACAGGCATTCCTTACAACGGGTATATTCTGGACCCCCTAACCCGCTGGGGTTCGCTGTTACTATCTAATAAATTTCCTTTCTCGAATTATATCTGCGGAGCGATCGGGAGTGTTATAATTAGTAAAATTAACATCCATAGAAGATTTCCCGAAAGTTCCAGTGGTTTGAAAATAAATACGGCGGGCGCATTATACTGAAGCCGACCCACTGCAGAACTACTCTCGGAGGGTGTGCCACCCACTGCCTACAGTGGCTGCTATTTTTAAAATCCGGATAATTGGGTTTTAGTTAGAATTTGTTGTCTATCCAGGCTCAGTGAAACTTTCAAGAATTATTCTGTAGATGAAAATTCATCTTATCTTAACACTTTCAGCTATTATTAAATTATAATATTAAAGTTCTCCAGAAATAGAATTCTCCCGGCTGAGGGTTATTTTTGTAAAGCGCGGCTGAAGGGAAAAGGTGTTCTATACAAAACAACTGTGGATTGCTCCATGGATATTAATCCAGAAAGAGAATTCTGCCGGCTGAGGGTAATTTTATTGAAGCGCGGCCAAAAGCCGGCAACGCAGAAAGATGTTCTACACATACATACATTAATTTAACAAGGAATGTCTCCTGAACTATAAGCGTCCGGAGGGTAGTACTTTGTTTTTTGTGATCTGTGAGACCACCCCTACCCTCTGGAAAATTAATTGTTATCGGATCGTCGATCATTATATACAAATTTTCCCTCTATCCAGGCTGGGGATCCAACCCATGACCTCTGGTATGGCAGACTAGCCACTGTCCGCCACACCACAATGGCCACAACACTGGGGAAACTTTCCAATAATGTCAGACGCCCCCAAAAAAACGACTTCTACCGGGTGGTAGGGGAGGGGAAGGGTGTTCTGAATCCGTAAAATCCGCCGGACGTACCTCGTTTTCGAGGAATTTATGGTTAAAGTTTAGTAACTCCATATAAATTCGATAGATAAAGAAAAAACTTTTGCGCAGAACACTTTTCTGCGTTGGCGGCCTTCGGCCGCGCTTATAAAAAATAACCCTGGGCTACGCCATCCGTCCGGACGTGTGCCCTAACCGTGGCTACCGCCACGGTGATGTCCTTCTGCGTAGTACACCCTGTGAAGTCACTATTAGCAACATTTTTAATAAACGTGATCTTAACGCAATATTGTAAAATTTATTAAATGCATTAGTAATATACGTGTTGTGACTAAAATAAAGAGTGAAGTTTGTTTTGTAAATGAGGAATTAGGGTTGTTATTGGTAAAAATTTAACAACTTTCACAAATTCCAGGAAAACTAGCTACGTCCGGCGCCTAATTTAACTGATACAGAACCTACTCCCCCTCCCCTACAACCCAGTAAAAGTCGTTTTTTTCGGGGCGTGTGACATTATTGGAAAGCCAACCCACAACACTCCCCACTGCACCACAGCGGCCCCGTTAAAATATATTCCCGCAAAGGATATTACAATTTACTAAGGTACATAATATGCATATAAATACTTCGCAAAAAGTATGTAACTTATTTGCATATTTAATTTATCCATATTTGTTGCCAATTTAGTGTATTTTTCCAATTTTATAATTGATTTGTATATTTTGCAAATCTTGCTACTTGCAAAAATTCAAGTCAGCTGTTGTTTGATCAGCTGTTTTCCTGTTGGAAAATTGCTGTTGGCAAAAATTTGTCCAACAGAATTCAACAGCTTCTCACAAACTGAAATGTCAGTTTTCTGTCTCAGTTGGTTCTCTTCTGTTGGAGATTTGGCGTAAAAAAACGGCGACAAAGTGTTTGTTTTTAAAAGTTTTCGAAAAACATCATAAAATATCCGTAAACGAACAAAACTATTATCATTCCGTGTTGCTTTCCGTTTACTTTTATAAGCCTAATTCCATGTGTACAATGTCACATAAAGTTCCTTTCCGTTAATAAATTGATTATCCACTTAATACCTTAACTAAGATCATAGGTTTTCATTGCTATTAAATGATGAATGGTAGTTTCATTCCAAATTACAAATTTGACTTTTACTATCAATCAAAATAGCGTATGCATGTACAGCAAAAAAACAAAAGTCCGAACAAAAAAAAGGCAAAATATAACGTATTGGAGGAACACCATTTGATGTTTAACCTAATACTTCTTTCCATACTATGTTGCGGGTATGCCGAGAATTTTGATTTGATATATTTGTGTATATGCTTGTTTAAACATAACACATAATATCGAGCCCTAACCGCCATAAAAGTGTATCCAACAAAATTATCAATTTTAGCTTTTTTATGGAAATCAATAATTTATTATCACACGCATCAACTCCCCAAATTTCATAGCTGTGAAATTTGCGCGTCGAAGTTAGAGACTATGCAAAGAAAATTAAAAAAAAAAACATTCTGTAAAATTTACTTTTTGTTGGACACACTTTTATGGCGGATAGGGCTCGATATGTTCGTGAATGCACATAAGCACATGTGTATAAAAAAATTATCACATTCTTGTTTCCGGCAAGAAACTGGCGATATATATTTTACATCGATATTGAAATGGGTAAACGTTAAATATTGAAATTTGTTATTTTGTATATGCATGTATGTACAAATATGCAAATCATGTGATCTTAGCTTAATTAAGTAAATTATATTTATATTCTCTTATGATCTCAGATTTTTGTAATTACATTAATTGTTTATTCGAATAAAATGAAAAGAGGACATACATACATACATTTTACATGTGTTTTGTTTTTGTAATTCTTTCAGGTTAATGTAAACAAAAATCAGCTGATTTTTGTTTACCTTTTTTCATTTACATGTGTTTTGTTCTTGTAATTCTGTCAAGCAAATGTAAACAAAAATCAGCTGATTTTATTTACTTATTTCACTATGCTAAAATCAAACGCAAAAAGCTATTAGTGCAACAAGGATAGATATGCCATATCGGGCTATGTTAAGCATATGTGTTAGAAGGTGATAGAATGTCACATGTATACAAATAAATTGGCACTTTTTTCCCAACGCCCTTAACAACGTGATAGGAAAAACAAGAGATTTGTTACCATTTAAGGGTAACACGTGACCGTAACGTTACCGATCATATTACCGGGACTGTTCTTGCTGGGAGAAGGACTATAGCAAAAACAAAAGGACAAGGAATAAATACGATAAAGAAGAATACGTAGGAAAGAAATTGAGGAAAAGGAAGTAGTAGAAATAGAATGAAAGAAGTAGGTACAATAATTAGGAAGACGAGTAGCAACAATAACAACAAAGACAACAGCAACAACAACAATAAAGACAACAACAACGACAACATCATCAACAACAACAACAACAACAGTACCGCCAAGACATTCATGTTGAAGTGCTGTTCAAAACCATTCATTTGATACAAATATAGCTCACAAACATTCCGGGGTCATCCAAGTCCATGTTTTTGCCCATATATTGGGACCCGGCCTAGTAAAAGAGTATTTTGTTGAAGTCCTCATCAAGACCTTTCATTTGATATCTACCAATATCGCTCAGAAACATTCGAGGGTCATCCGGGTCCACGTTTTGGCCCATATCTCGGGATCCGGGATGAAAGTGTATAAAAAAATGAATTTTTTCGAAAGTTCACCCCCAAAGCTCCCTGCATACCAAATTTTCTGAAAATCGTTGGAGCCATTTCCGAGATCCATATATACAAGAATTGCTCGTTTAAAGGTATTAGATTATTATTACAGAAATATAGTTTTAAGAGTAGATTAACGTGTATAACTCAATCCTTCCTAAGTCGATTATTGTTTGTTGTCATATACATATACATATGTACATATATACTTTTAAGTTTACTTTATCAAAGTTTTACAAAATTTTTTACGCCACAGGGAACTTTGGAAGTGCCAGAAGATACAGAATTGAAAGTATCTCCATTTAAAAATGACAAAGATACAGATTTGAAAGCACACGAGGCTGATTATGCTTATGTCGACGGTGAAAAAGATATGCAGACGACTGTGCAAATTGAAGAAGACGTTAATGAATTCGATGAGAAGCAAAAATTTATCATCGATCTTATTCTTTTGTATCGTGCATTACCAGCGCTTTGGGATCCGGAATGTCCAGATTACACGGATAGAATGATGAGAAATCTACAATATGAGAAATTGCTAGAAAAATATAAGGAACAATATCCCGATGCTACTAAAGAAGATGTTAGACAAAAAATCTACTCGTTACGTTCAACTTTTCGCAAAGAATCGAAAAGTGTGTCGCCACTTGAGAAGGGGACACTTTATTACTATAATGCAATGAGCTTTTTATTAAAAAATAAGAGACGTGATGATACGCTGGCGCATAAGCAAAATTTGAATCGCATGCAGGTATGTTATTGATAAACCAATTTTATTTATCCTCTTTTTTTAGAGGTATCAAACCACTTTACTATCAAGTCGGCAGTAGGCTCTACGCACGGTGGGCGATTTGCTTTCGCTAGCGGGGGAAAACTCAAATTGTGAATTTCAATAAAGCGATTTTTTTTTATTTCCTGTGATTACATTAACTTCAATTTGCTTATAATCGATTTTGAATAACCACTCCTAAATACATATGAACAACTTTTCGTTGCGTAACACTGCATATGTTTAAGTATGTGTTTTACGCCATTTTCGCGCCTGTTTGCACGTGATATTGCTTTCGCTGTGAAAAAGACTAATTTAAATAAAAATGTAGCTTTTTCTTTATTAATATCAAGATAGGTATTATGTGTAAAATATGTTTGGGTTATCTGTCTATATATTTGTGCTTCTTAAACCTAGTTGAAGTTGAGTATATTAACAACGTGCCCTTGGTAGCGCACACTGTTCTTCGTATACCGTATACAAGTAAAATTTCATTACCACTTTCAGCCGCAGGTAGCAGGCTTGATTTGATTGCGCTTTTTAAGCATACTGTCAGCAGAAAAATACGAACTTTATTTAGTATGGCACGACGAAAAAGTCGCGTACTTTAAAAGCAGTTTCTCGCTATGGCAAACTACATATCGTCGTACCATACGAAAACTAGCATATTTAAAATTTCTGGCGAAAGCTATTAATAAAAATATTCTGTACGAAAAATAACAAGTTCGACTTTTGGCCGACGATAAATAACAAAATCGACTTTTGGCTGACGAAAAGTATCAGTAATTATATACTGTTTTTACATTAAAATTGTTGTTATTTAAACGAAATTGAAAGTTTTCGTCAGCCAAAAGTCGAACTTGTTACTTTTCGTCAGTCACAAAAAAAACGTATGTTAGTTTTCGTATGGTACGACGATATGTATTTGGCACAGTTCTAAATAATAATGCTTAAAATAAGCAGCAGTATGACGAAGTTGGCTGAAAATAACGAAATTTTAATAGTAGGATTGCTTAAAGATGGAATAGTTCCGAATATTTAACTTTTCTTATCCAAATACAATTTTTTTTTTTTTTAGTTTTTTAAAAAATATTTATATTTGACTAACAAAACAAACACAAAATTATACATTCTTTACTTTGGAATTTAGTAGTTTTCCGCCGCTAACGAAAGCGATTCACCCAGTGTGCTTAAGAAAGTGAACATTACAATAGCACAACTTAAATACATCATTAAAAACAAAAAAGGTAGCGGTAATGCCTACCTTTTCTCTAATATATTGTTAAGAACAAAAGAGTGCAACAGTTTTATATTGTCCGATTACTGCTCTCTCTGGTGTAGATGCTTGATAAACGAACCGATTCTATTTAGTTTGGTTAGTTCGTTAATTCACAACACTAAATTATCAAAAGTAATTCGTTTCGCTAATTCACAATACTAAATTATAAAAATGTAACCGTAATTGTAATTGTTATGGAAGATCGAAAAAAATATCAACCGCTCGTAACAATTATGAAGTGTAGTGAGTTTCTGTAACTTATATCGATCAATGTTCTCTACTGAAATAGTCGATCTGACGTCATGCGTTTCTGTATGAGAATTAGTCGAATGGATCGATTGACAAATCAGCTAATATGCTCCATTCCAATTCAGTAGGAATGATCGATTAAAGGTGTTTCCGTAAGCAAAATACGATATATTAGCTTTGTTCAATAACTCAACATTTTTAATTGCTTTTACAAATAGTTGCGAATTTTATGTTCAATAACCCAAAAAATTTGCAAAAGAGAGCCAAATTGGGAGAGTAAGACTTCGAGAGAGTTGAAAATAGTTGCAAGTAAAATTATCACTTGCAACTACTTACAGCTTTAAAAAAATAGAAGCAAAAATTTCAATTGGAAATATGCAAACATTTTAGAGCGCTTTCACATTACTCGGTGCGGAATCGGATCGACATTTTTGGTTTTTACCGAAAGTATACCGAAACCTTTCCGACCACATGTATTTCAATTGGCACTTTCACATTAGGCACTCTGCACACGAGGCGTATCGTCATAGACGCGTACGAGACATTTCATGTAGCGTCGATTTCTCTACGCCTCAAGATCTGCACACGAAGCGACATGAAACTTCGCTGCACAAAACAAACAAACAAATTAATAATACGGTTTTTTGCTTTAAATTTCGAAGCTTTAAATAGAAAAGATAAAAAATTTTACGGAATCTTCCATTTTCTTTAATTATACACTAATTTTTTCCGATTTTTTACACAAATTTTACTGCTTTCATAAATTCCACCAAGTGGAAAAATGTAAACAAACATCTTCTTCTTCCTCTTTTCTAAGCGTAGTACGCCTAGCTACCAGCACTGCTTTACGCCAAGCGACATGTAGCCAGCATACTTTGACGAATGCATGAAGCTGACGACTCGTGTGCAGCCCTCAATTGAAATATACGTGCGCGACATCAAAGCGTACAGCTTTCGTCTGTAGTATCTAATACGCGTCTAAAGCAGTACGCTCCGTGTGCAGAGTGCCTTAGTGTTGCATACATGAAATCGGAGCGGATTGATTTCGGTATACTGCAACGCGGTAAGACCGGTCAGTAAAATTTGAGGAATTACTGCATACATTTTTGCGGCGTAATAAAAGAAGAAGAACAAAGTCAGTAAAAAACTCGTTTCGGCTATAAATGTAGCAAGCTATAATGTCTTCGTCTTCGCTAGAAGACATTCTTTTTATTATTGAGTGATTTGTTGAAGTTAAAAATTTTGTTTTGCATAATTCGATGTTTGTTTTCCTATTTTCTGCCGATTACGCACCGAAAGTATTCCCACAAGTGTGAAAAACACAGCAACGCGGAATCGTTTCGGTAAGCTGAAAATACCGAGCAAAAAATGTCGATCCGATGTCGTACCGAGTAATGTGAAAAGGCCCTTAATCGCAAATTTCTAATTGCTTACTAAATAAATTAGCGTAAAAAGTAATCTTGACGATGTTGTGGAATATCCAAAGTAGATTTTCGTCTTCCTAATTCAGTTATTTACATTCATTTTCAATTTCAAAGATTTCAATAGGGGCATCTCAGTTATTACATCTGGGTCTGGGTTAGAGCGCTTTCACATTACTCGGTGCGGTATCGGATCGACATTTTTGGTTTTTGCCGAAAGTATACCGAAACCTTACCGACCACTGTATTTCAATTGGCACTTTCACATTAGTGTTGCATACATGAAATCGGAGCGGATTAATTTCGGTATACCGCAGCGCGGTAAGACCGGTCAGTAAAATTTGAGGAATTACTGCATACATTTTTGCGGCGTAATAAAAGAAGAAGAACAAAGTCAGTAAAAACTCGTTTCGGCTATAAATGTAGCAAGTTATAATGTCTTCGTCTTCGCTAGAAGACATTATTGTTATTATTGAGTGATTTGTTGAAGTTAAAAAGTATTCCCACAAGTGTGAAAAACACAGCAACGCGGATTCGTTTCGGTAAGCTGGAAATACCGAGCAAAAAAATGTCGATCCGATGTCGTACCGAGTAATGTGAAAAGGCCCTTAAGATAAATTTTTACTGAAACAATCCATAATGAAAATTTGGTGGACTTGAAAAGAACTAAAAAGAAGAAGAAACATATACAACACATACCCAGCAGTAAAAATCTGAAATGAATCCTTTATTAATCACTGATGAAATGCATCATGAGGAGGCATCAGTGAATACTTTCATATAAAGGCTGCTGAATTTTTTCAAATGGTTTGCTTTCCTCATGCCTATATGACTCCGTTCGGAGCCGGCATAAAACTGTCCAATGGTAGGAAAAACAAAAGGAGCACACCTCGAATTGGGAGAGAAGCTCGGCCATAAAACTCGTCAGAGTTATAATAGCGCAAAAACAATTCTTCTGTTCGTTGAAAAGAGACAAATACTCCCTCAAAAACAATTTGATTGACTTTAAACTAAATGAAAATAACTATTTCAAAAATTATTTTTTTGGAAATTTGAATTTTAATTACTGAAATAAATTATGAAACTCAAATGGTGCGATAGCTATGTATTCCATGTTATAAGGAGAAGCCAGTGCGCAGTATAATTTTTCTTCCGGACTTCTTCTTTCCCCTTACGGCCAAAGCAGAAGCTTACAAGAGGCAAATTTGAAATTTGTATTTCCATATATTTTTTATTTTAAATATA